>KZ825945.1:8771-101446 GCA_003184645.1 Aspergillus ellipticus CBS 707.79 | reverse complement strand
AAACTTTGTATGGGATTCCATACAAATTTCAAGTAAGGGGTGAAGTAAAAGTAAAAGGAAAATAAAAGATAATAAAATCAATTTCTTGAATAAGAACTGATGAATGAATGAATGAATTGAACTGAAACTGCTTGCTCAACTGATTGAAAAACAATAGGAATTGACCTCTTATTTATAGCTGAATAGCTATATTAATTCTCCGATATTTTCCGCGATCATATGAAAAACACATGAAGAACACATGAAAATGAAGAAGTTAATAAATTCCTATTGAACAGGAACAATAGGATGAATAGAAGTAGATTGTTCCAGGCTGTTTTCCCCGCTGAGGAGTAGATTGTGCCAGGCCGTTTTCCCCGCTGAGGGGTCCGGAACTCGGGAATCCACTCCGTGAACTGGTTAACCTGAGGCAGCGAATTGGTGAGCCTGAGGCAGCGAACTGGCTATATAGTTGACAAATTTATTTAATCTGTCTGACTTCTGTAACCTGTTCAATCTCTTTCTTCCTGATTCTAAGAAATATACTGTATTTTGAAAAAGGCTTTTATAGAATCTAGTATAATAAAAATAGTATCTAATATTAAATAAACTATTAAAATTATATTATTTTTTATACTGTTTAAAATAGTAATTATAATAATAGAAAAATTAAAAAGACCAGATTTTTATCTTTATCTGAGTATATATAATATTTAAAAACTTAAATAAAACTAGTTTTTTTATTTCTAATAATAATCTATCTTCTAGATTATTTTTAAGATTATTTATATTCTTATTTTTATTAATATAAAAGATAATAATAATTTTATTCTTCTCTTACTTTTTAGATATAAAGATAATTAAATCTGGATTAAGATTATTAAAAATATTCTAGTTCTTTTTACTAATAGTAAAATAATCAGTATATATCTAAAATATTATTACTTTAATTATATTAGAATAAAAACAGCTCCAGTAATAGTAGTAGATATCTTAAAAATTATTAAATAAATATTTAATACTGATACTATTAATAGTAACTAAGAGAAAATCTCTAGCTATCTAATAAAGAATAAAAAACTAATTATAGTAAGATTTTTAATAAATAAAAATATAAGTATACTCTGTAGTATCTAAAATAATATTAATTTAATTAAAAATATTTTTATAAGCTATATATCTTTAATATCTAGATATATTTTAAATTTTTTTAATATTTTAGCTGCCGGTAAGAGTCTCTGGTATTTAAAGATATTATAAAAGATTTTATCCAGATTTAATAATAACCCGGGGATAATTAATAATATATTAATAGCCAGATTCTAACTATAATAAAAATAGAATATCTTTTTAAAAATAGTTCAGTATTTATAATACTAGTCAGTATTATTATCTAACTAGATATTCTTTTTATATTTTTTAAACTTTAATATCAGATCCAGAATAGTTATAATTATATAAATATAATCTTTTACTTAATAAATATAATAATAATATTTTTAAAGTTTTTAATATATATACTGTAAGTCTTTAAGAATTTTCTTCTTCTAAAATATCTGCTTTTTTACTGGTTAGTTAATTAAATAATCTAGATAATTAAAAAGATTATTATAAATATTATAAATCTTATAAATAGTAGATCTACTGTTTTCAGATAAATAGAATATAAAAAAAAAATTTTAAAAATTTAAAAAGATATTTTATTTATTTCTATTTAATTATAGTAAAGTAAAAATAATTAATATTACTATAATTACAGTACTGAATAAAACTCTTAATTATTTAATAAAGATTAAATATCTAGTAAATTATAAGATAGATTAAGTTCCAGTAAGTCTTACAGTTAAGAAAAAGATAGTAAACTAAATCTGATTTAAATTATTAAATAAACTAGAACTTTTTACAGTATTAAAAGCTTATATTTATAAATTATATAATCTTTTAAATCTATAATTAAGAATTAGTATAATTAGCTATTACTAAAAAAAGATCTTTAAAATCTGTTTATAAAAAACTAATTTAAATAGTTTTTATTATAGACAGTAGAAGCTCTCTATATAAGTTTTTTATAGATAGCTTCTAGAATATATCTTTTTAAAAAATTTTAAAATATTAAAAAAGACTTTAAAACTTTTATTATAATTTTTTTATATATATTTAATAATACTATTTAAAATCTTAATCTAAAGTTTTTACAGAAGAGTATTAATTAATTATAAACTAAATTATATAAGTAAGACAGAGTATATAATACTGGCTTTAAATAATTATTATAAGATCAGAATTAAGTAAAATATTATAAAGCTGGCTGCTCTGGCTGAGCTGAGTCCGGACTCCGGAGTTTAAATAAGATTATATTAAATATTAAATTATTATTATTAGTATTATTAGTTATTATATCTAATAATTAATAGAACAGGTTATATTTATATAAGACTAATAAAATAATTATAACTAGATTCTTACTAGTATAAGATCTAGATACTGGTTAAAAATTTAGCAGAACTTTATAGTAATCTATATCTTCTATTAAAAAATATCCAGTTAAAATAAGAAATATTTTCTAATCAGAACTAGTCCAGCAGTCTACTATAATTAATATTTATCTAATATCTAAGAATTTTAATAACAGCTGTATATATATATCTTTTAATAATTTTAAAAAATATTCTTTAAACTATACTTAATTAAAAAAACTTAGTTTTTAGTAGAAAGATAAAGCTATAAGATTAATTATTTATTTAAATTAAATATATTTAATAGTTCAGAATAATAGATAACAGATAATTATAAAATATAGGACTTAATTCTAAAAATTCTGTTTATTATAGACTATAGAAGTCTAGAGAAAGTAATAATTATAAAAAATATATTTTTAAAAAATATATAAATATCTGTAATAATTCTTTACTTAGTATCTAACTAATTATTTACTTAGATACTACTAATAGTATTTTTTTTTATAATCTTTATAAAGATAGTAGCTTATAGAACTAGTTCCTGAGTTTTTAATTACCGAATATTATAAAATATAAAGATATATAATATAGTAGATATAAAAAGTTCTATTAGAAAATAATATATTTTTTTAAAAATTATTTTATATTATTAATATTTTCTTCTGACTGAAGTAAAATAGCAGTTTTCAAGCTTGTATACAGGCTTTAAAAAAGATTATTTTTTATTACTAATTCTGGAAAGTAGAGAATTTTTTTTTATAAATTAAATATAAAATAATCTTCTGATTCTTTATAATATATATAATCTGGAGATTTAGAGAAAAAGAAAAAATCTGGCTTAAAAAGCTTATTTTAGTTTAAGTATTATTATAGTTTATAAAGATCAAAAAAATAGAAGAAAAAAATTTAATAATATTCTCTAAAAATAAACCAGATAACTGTAATTAACTTATAATTCTAATACTACTCTATAAATAATAAATATAGAAAAATAAAAATAAAAAATTCTGTAAAAACAGTTTATTTTATTTTAAAATATACTTTTATATAAATATAATTTATCATATTTTAAATATAGTTAAAATATCTACTATATCTTATTTATTTCAGAAGATCTAGTAAGTAGAGTGGATTAACCTGACCGTTATACCTTAACCTTAACCTGGCCATAACCTGGCGGTCAGGTTAAGGTATAAAATCAGATTAACCGTCAGGTAGAATGGTTAACCGCGGTTAACTGTTATACTGCACTAGTTCTAAAAAGGCTAGTTAAGACAGAAATTAGGCAGAAATAGGCAGAAATTAGGCCAAAATCAGGCAGCAGTATTTTTGCCTAATTTTACCGCTTTCTAAAATAGGCTTAGTTGCCGAGAAATTGGACCCGCCGGTTAACCGCAGGTTAAGCCGGTCAGGAATATATATATTTTTATACCTGACCATAACCTGCGGTCAGGTATAAAAATCTATAATTAATTTACTCTACTATTACTACAGGCTTATTATTATTGTCGGCTGGAATACTCTACTTCATTCACTGATTAATCATCTCTCCCGAAACCGGTTATCTCCGACCTACGGACAGGTCCAGCCAACTCAGTGATGAATTATTCTGAACTCTACAGCAGTTACCTCCGATCTTCTATAATCCGGTTCAGCTAATTAAGTGAATACTCTTCCCGCTCATATGAAACGTTACATCTTTATTCACTCATCAAACTTGGTTTACCCTATCTTTATGTTACATTTAGCATTTCATGACTTCATTGATTTCAAAGCATCATGATCTAGGTATGATTTATGATGATTCAACCTGACAGGTGAATGAATATAAATATAGCCTTAATCTTCGCTCATTCACTTTATTCTTATTCAAGCGATTCAACAGAAGAAATTCAGTATAAGCAATTCAAGCAATTCAATCTAAGTGATTCAATTAGAATCAGAATCAATCCTTTGATCAAGTCTGATCAGTTTTTTTCCTCTATTGAATCCTTCCCTTTAGCTAAATTAGCTAATTGTATCTTCCTTTTTTTCACCTTACTTTCACTTTATTCTTTACTCAAACTTTATATACATTTCCATACTAAATTTGAGTAAGAAGTAAGAGAAAAGTAAAAACTGCCATTTTTTCTAATAATTATAATTAAGATAGATAAGAAACTTATAATAAAAAAAATATTAAATCTTTTTCTATTTTATAAGTCAGCTGAGTTATTATATAAAGAAAAAATAGTTTTTTATTTACAGATTAGTATAACATACAGAATAAAGATAATAATTACTAAATAAAATCAGATAAAACTATATATATAAATAATCTTTATAATTAATAGTAGAATATACTGTATAATTTAAGAGACTATATATAATATTAAAGATACTAGAAGAGAATACAGTAATAAACTTATTACTAGAATTAAAATAAGATATAATAATAAATAATAATAAAGAGTAATATAAAAGAAGAAGAAAAAATATCTCTAATATAAATAATACTGAAATAAGTCCTGTTACTATATATATAACCCCGGACTAATATAGTATAAATAACTAAGCAGGTCTTATCTTTATATAACAGTATAATTTACTCTTATAACCGGGGAAGAAGAAGAGTATTATTACAGATTTAAGTAGAAAGCCCCTGGCCCTAGAATATTACTCAGTTTACTCGCTATATTAAGATATCTTATTCCGACTTTACTCCTTGTATAAAAAGAGCAGCAAACCAGCAGATAAAAGACTATCTCTCTAATAATATAAGGATTCTTTCTTCTAATAATTTCTTCCTGTATATAGGCATTTCTGTTGATTGTACGAATCCAGAGTGTGATAGAATAGCCTAGCTATCATGGTAACAGCCCTCGGGATGACGTATTATGGTGGTAATAGAAGTTGTGAGGTCATCGATAGCGGTTCTACACCCTCTTAATATCTAAAAGGTGCCGATTTCTTTGCAGGAGACTACTGATCCCTTAAGGATCAGTCTATTTTGTGGATATAAGCTATCTTTATTATTATTAGACGAATCTATTCTGTTTAGTAGTTGATTCCTTATCTAGTCGACAGGCTTTCTACCCTGACAAGTAGATTCTATTATATTCTGATCCTTCTCTTTTTAACTATCTAAGAAAAATACTATCCCTTGAAGACAGTACAGAAAGGGAGGTATCTAGTAATTATATTAATCCAGAATTATTATTAAATACTGTTCCTACTGCTGAGGAAATCTAACAGTTAGAAGATTATATTTATTAATTAGAATAAGCTACTAATTTATAGAGGAGAATAGCCTATTTCCAGAGAAATAGTTCCCCGGGTAAGACCTTCTCTACGTACTACCGATCCTCTTCCGAATCAGAAAAAGATAAGAGAGAGATTAAGTTTAAAAATATTTTCTACTTTATTTTAAATTTTAATTTTTAAAAATATTAAAAATAGATTATTAATTTAAAATATATATTTCAGAGGGCTTCTAAAAAATATTTATCAGAGAAATATAAGATTCTTACTATTATTAATTATATAGATTCTGCGTACAGGCAGAGATAGTATTATTTTATTAATAATAAGAGCCCGGCAGTAAGATAATCCCTTAAGAAATTATAGTCTTGATTTAAAAATTAGATTTTTATTCTGATCCGGAATACTGCTATTCTTTAATCAGATACTATAATTTAACTTAAACAAGCTTACCAGTAATATAGTTAAGATCTAAGAGAGTTTTATACTTATCTTAATATCTTAAAGTAATATTTTCCTTATCAGATAGAGAAAAAAAGAGTCTTATTATACTTTATTAAATTATTATCTAATCTTAATTACTATATTTAAGAGTATATTCTCTACTTACTAGAAGAACAGGATAAAATAGTAGCTATTATTATTTATTATTATAAATTATAGAGTAATAAACAGAAATATAAATAAAATAATAACTAATTCAGCAGCTATAAATTATATAAGTATCTTTAAAACTATTTTAATAGACTAATTAAAGAAGATATATTAAACTGTAAAAAAAATCTTACTAGAAAAAATAATAATTAATTATAATATTTTATATATAATAGTATCTAGTATCTTATAAATTAATATTTTACTAAAAGTAAAAAGATTTAATCTACTAAAATCTACTAATATTTATTAGATTCTGAGAAAAAAATAGAGAAGTTAGAATAAATCTTATAATTTTAATTTCTTTACCTACAGTAAGGATTATCTATTATTTTTATATTTTTATTTATATTTAAAATAATTTTAAAATCTTTATAGATCTGGACAGTTATACTGAAGTAAATATTATCAGTTATTAATTTATTAAGATTTATAATTTTTAATATATTCTAGTTACTATATCCAGGATTAAAATTATTAATTAAATTACTACTCTTATCTATAGTATATAGGAAGTCTCTATTACCGCTACTGATTCACAGGGAAGTATCTGTATATTTAAATAATATTATATAGGGATTAATCAAGATCCTCGCCTAGAAGGCAGCCTGATCCTGTTATTAATAACTATATTTTAAGATCTCTATATTAATTTATTAGTATAGAATTAATAATAATAATTTAGTATACTATCTATTTCCCTTCTTTCTATCATCTAATTTAATAAAGTAACCCGGAATTTAATAAGAATATATACTATTATTAAGCTTCCTGAAGATATTTAACTACTAAAAAAAAGATCTTTTAATTTATTTTTAAATCTAGAAATAATTCTAATTAAATTTTAGAGATTCTAAGATATATTTTTTATAAATTTTTTTTAATAACTTTCCTCTTATAGCCCTGCAGACTACGCTATTAATATTAAATTTAATAAAATATTTTCTTATAGTTTTATATACTCTTTATTAAAAGCTGAACTTAAGATTTTATAAAAATATATTAAAAAGAATTTAAAACTAGATTAAATTTAATCTTTAAAAAATCCTACAGGGGTTCTTATTCTCTTTATATCTAAAAAAAATAGTAGTTTATATCTTTATATAGACTACAGAAGTTTTAATAAAATTTTTATTAAAAATTATTATTTTTTATCTCTTATTTTAGAAATTTTTAATAGAGTCTCAGATAGTAAATATTTTTTAAAAATTAATATTAAAAATACTTACTATTAAATCTGTATTAAAAAAGATAATAAATAGAAGACAGTATTTTGTACTTGATATAACTACTTTAAATATACTATTATACTATTTAGACTAACTAATATCTTTATAATATTTTAAAACTATATATATATAGTACTTTGTAGACTTCTTAATAATTTTTATATAATATATCTTAATAATATTCTTATTTTCTTGCCAGATAAAGAATCTTATATAAAATATATTTATCAAGTACTAGAAAGACTCTGAGAAGCTTAACTCTATATAAAACTATCTAAGTATTTATTTTACTAATCCTAAGTTAAATTTTTAAAATATATTATTAATACTGATAGAGTATCTATAGATTCTTGATAGATAAATAATATTATTTTATAACTAATTTCTAAAAATTATTATAATATCCAGATCTTTTTAGAATTCTGTAACTTTTACTGTTAATTTATTTAAAACTATTTATAAATTATTTTATTTCTTATTTCTCTACTTTGTGGAGCAGTTAATAATTAAAAATCTGGAAAAATCTGTTTAAATCTATATAAGCGGCTTGCTTTTTACTGTCTAATTACTATCTTTCAGTATATATCTTTACTAATATACTTTAATCCTATAAAATCCTGATATTTAGAAACTGATATATTAAAGAAAAAAATAAATAGTATCCTATTCTAATCTGATAATAAGAGTATATTCTATCCAGTTACTTTCTAGTCTTATAAGTTCTCCGGCGCTGAGCTAAACTATAGTACTCCAGATTAAGAGCTATTTACTATTATTTATTCCTTTAAATAATAGTAACAGTATTTTAAAAGTACTCTCTAAATAATTAAAATCTTATCTAACTATTTAAACTTATAATTCTTTATATATTAAACCAGGATTAATAAGAAGTAAGCTTAATAGCTTATAAGCCTGATCTCTTATAATTTTATTATTAAATATAAAATAAAAAAATTAAATCTAGTAGATAAATCCTCTAGAATATCTTCTGAGTTCTAAATAAAGCCTACTTCTCAAGAGAAATTATTAATCCTGATTTAAGAGTAATTTATAGATATATTATCCCTAATAATAAAAGACTTAATTAAAGAGAAATTCTAGTTTGAATCTTAAGATATACAGGGTTACCCTGGGTTTGATACCTGTATTATATTAAGCTTAAAGGACCCTAATAATCGAGCCGGTATAGAGTGTGATAGGATCTACTTGTCAGGGTAGAAAGCCTGTCGACTAGGTAAGGAATCAACCACTAAACAGAATGGATTCGTCTAATAATAACAAAGGTAGCCTATATCTATAAAATAGACTGATTCTTAAGGGATCAGTAGTCTCCTGCAAAGGAATCGGCACCTTTTAAGTATTAAGAGAATATAAAACTATTATTAATAACCTCACAACTTCTATTACTACTATAATATATTATCCCGAGGGCTGTTACTATAATAGCTAGACTATTCTATTATAAATAGCGCCCTCCTTTACTGGGACGAGCCACCTGGCTCGAGTATTAGGGATAATTTTATATATTTCTGATTCGGAATAGCAGAGATCTGATAACGAAAGACGGGGACCTGCGGGATATACAGTACGGACAGGGTTATATACTGTGTCTGTATAGATTTACCAGTATTTAGATATATTTATACTAGTAGGATCTTAGAAAGAAGAAGTAAATAAAGAATTTCTTATATATTCTTCTTTTTCTTCTTCCTCTTGTCTCCTCCTCTACTATACGGACGTTGTTTTCTTTTCTTTTTATTATTATTTCGTTTGTTATTCACTTTTATTGTGTTAATTGTTTGCTGTTCTTGTTATCTCTTATCTTTTCTTAGTAATCAAGTATCTAATCATATCTGTTATATTCCTGAATTGTCAGTAGGTCGCGTAAAATTTATTATTTTTATTTCTTATACCGGGCAGAGAATTAGATCAGTGTTATTACCGCTGTGTAAATACAGCTAAAAAGACGCGAGTACCGGGATCCGTACGTAAAACAGTAATTAAACCGTGCTGGCTATAGTATATATACTGCCTTTATACTTCTGTAAAGTATTTTAAGTCTAAAGATATAGAAGTATTCGAGATTAATTATATTCTTAATAGAGAGGAATCTATCCTGTATCAATAATATTACAGCTGCCGAGGCGGTTGTAAAGCAGTAGAGATTTATAGACTCTTTTAATATATTTTAGCTAATATACTTAGACATCTGCTGGTATACTCAAAAATATTACTGAACTGGTTAAGCTTCTGGAATAGTACTGTGTGTACTTCTTTCCTACAGAGAATAAGAATAAGATAATTACTAACTTTAATAAGAAAGTTCTTTATACTGTTAATAAGTATATAGTATATCTTATCAAGACTTTTATTTAAACAGTAGCTATTTATTACTGATACTATAGTCTCTCGGTGGCGCAGAAGTCAGTATATAAGGAAGACCTAGTTAGAGATTATTATACTAATATTTTATTAGTATTATACTGCGAACTATAAAGTATATCTGGTCCGGTATTATAAGATTATAGAAGTAGATATCAAGAAACTGTATTTTATATCTGGTAATACCGGCTTTATCTTATAGACTTCGGTGAAGCAGTTATTTAAGACTAGTATTTCAGCTATAGTTAGCCTGTAATTCAGCAGTAATCAGCTAGATAATATTCTTATTTAGATATTTAAAAGATTTCTAGTAGCTTTAGGGGATCTGTAAAAATAGCTTATATCTGATTTATAACTATATTAATACTGAATAACAGTAGATTATAATTATTAATATATATAAATATAACCTGTTATCTTATAACAGTATTTAAAATATATTTATTAATATATTAATAAAATATTATCTAATTAGTTTATTATTAACAGCTGGGTATATTTCTATAGACTATCTAGTAGTATTTTACTAAATTTTTTTTAACTATTATAATTTCTAAAGTATTCTCTAGTAATTTCTGATACTTTTTTATATATTTACTATATTTTTACTAGAGATCTATTAATTATATTTACTTAACTATTTTTTTTATTTAATTAGATAGTAGTTTTAGCTGTTATAATATTAGTAGTTTTTAACTTTCTTAACTTTTTATTTATTTTTATTATTTAGCTCCGGTATCAGGAGCAGTTTTTTATAATCTTTTCTAGTATTCTACAGTTCTAATAAGGAAATATAAAATATATTATAAATTTATTTATATTTTTTAAGTAAATATAAATAATATATCTAAAATCTGATATATTTAAGGATCTGAAAGAGTTCTATAAACTTTAAAGCTAATTTTCTTAACTTTTTAAACTGTAAGTTCTAGATTAATAGTTTTACTAAATCTTTTTTTTTAAAGAAAAATAGTCTTCTGTACTTATTATAGTATTTTTTTTATTTTTTTATAGCTATTTATTATATTTTTTATAGCTGTTCTCTTATTTTTCTAAGCTTCTTAATCCTATTCTATACAGCTGGGATCTCTTACTATTAAAAATTACTCTTAATTCTAAAATAAAAGTCTGGTAAATAGCTATATAAGATATTATAAAATAATAGGCCTATAGTTATATTATTTATATTATTATAAGTAAATTAAGTAATTAGTAATATTACCGGCTAGTTAATATTAAATTAGCTGGAGTAGTACTGAAGATAATATTTAAAAATTTAATTTATCTATTCTATTTAACTATCAGTTTAAGAATAGAATACTGTTAAAAGCTTCAAGATTATATAAGTATTATAGACTAAATTTAACTAGAATTTATTTATAAAGATTAATTCTTAATCAGATATAATATCTATTAGGGATCTGAAAATAAGTTTAATTTATTTATAGAACAGTTCGGTAAGATCTAGAATAGTTATTATAAATAGAATAGTAAAGAAAAGACAGTATTTTAAGAATTAATTAATAATAATAAGAATAGTATTAATAGTTTTTTTATATTAGATAACTGGAGGTAGTCCTGTAATAAAGTCTATTACTAATTCAGTAAATAAATAGAATAGAATTAGTAGTAATTTAAGACTGCTATATAGTTAATACTTTAGAGCAGTATTATCTTAATATATTAAGTAAGTTTAGATATATTCAGCTATATTATAATATAATCTGTTCTAATAAAACTTTCTTTATAGAAGTACTTCTATTTGTATTTTTCCGAAGTATCCTGCTAATAGATTATTATAGTATAAATAAATAAGTATTTAATATAATATCTTAGAGAATAGAATATAATAGCAGTTTTTAAAATATAAATAATCTATAGTTTTAATTATCCAGTACTTCTGGTCTGATTATTTTTATTAAACAGCAGCTTTTTGCTGTTACGTCTCTAGATCTTTATTCTATAAATATAAGATTATCTCTTAGAGCTCGGAATTATATATATCTGAGTACAGAACTTCTGCAGTATATATCTATAATATTATAAATTAGGGAATAAATCTCTCTCAAGATAAGTTCTTCCAAGCAGTCCAGTCAGCTGTCTCTATACCGGCTCGACTATTAGGGTTCTTTAAGCTTAACGCAATGCGGGTATCAAACCCAGGATAACCCTGTATATCTCGAGGTTCGAACTAGGATTTCTCTTTAACTAAGTCCCTTATTATCAGGGATGACACACCCACGAATCGCTCTCGAATTGGGGTTAATAATTTTTCTTGAGGAGCGGGCTCTACCTGAGACCCAGAAGGTATTCTGGAGAGTCCGTCTGCTGGATTTAACTTTCCTCCCGTTAATCCTGGTTTGACGCATGAAGGATTACAAGTTTGAATAGTTAGATAAGACTTTAATTATCTGGGGAGCACCTTTAAAATACTGTCGCTACTGTTTAAAAGAATAAATAATGGTAAATAGCTCTTGATCTGGAGTAGTATAGTTTAGCTCAGTACCGGAGAACTTATAAGACTAGAAAGTAACTGGATAGAATATATTCTTATTATCAGATTAGGATAGAATACTACTTATCCCTTTTTTTAATACATCAGTTTCCAAATATTAAGGTTTTATAGGATTGAAGTACGTCAGTAAAGGTATATACTGAAAAACAGTAATTAGGCAGTAAAAGGCAAGCCGCTTATATAAGTTTAGACAGATTTTCCCAGATTTTTAATTATTAACTGCTCCACGAAGTAGGGCGGTAAGAGATAAAATAATTTATAAGTAGTTTTAAATAAATTAATAGTAGAAGTTATAGAATCTTAAAAAGATCTAGATATTATAATAACTTTCGGGAATCAGCTATAAAATAATATTATTTATCTATTAAGAATCTATAGATATTCTATCAGTATTAATAATATATTCTAGAAATTTAATTTAAGATTAGTAAAATAAATACTTAGATAATTTTATATAGAGTTAAGCTTCTCGGAATCTTTCTAGTACTTAATAAATATATTTTATATAAGATTCTTTATCTGGTAAGAAGATAAGGATATTATTAAGATATACTATATAAAAGTTATTAAGAAGTCCACGAAGTATTATATATATATAGTTTTAGAATATTATAGGAGTATTAGTTAGTCTGAATAATATAATAATATATTTAAAATAGCTGTATTAGATATAAAATACTATCTTTTATTTATTATTTTTTTTAATATAGATTTAGTAGTAAGTATTTTTAATATTAATTTTTAAAAAATATTTATTATTTAAAACTTTATTAAAAATCTCTGAAATAAGAGATAAAAAATAATAATTTTTAATAAAAATTTTATTAAGACTTCTGTAGTCTATATAAAGATATAAATTATTATTCTTCTTAGATATAAAGAGGATAGAAGTCTCTACAGGACTTTTTAAAAATTAAATTTAGTCTAGTTTTAAATTTTTTTTAATATATTTTTATAAAATCTTAAATTCAGCTTCTGATAGAGAGTATATAAAACTGTAAAAAAATATTTTATTAAATTTAATATTAATAGTATAGTCTGCAGGACTATAAGAAGAAAATTATTAAAAAGAATCTATAGAAAATATATCTTAGAATTTCTAAAATTTAATTAGGATTATCTTTAAATTTAGAAATAAATTAGAAAGTTTTTCTTCTAGTAGTTAAATATCTTTAGAAAACTTGATAATAGTATATATTCTTACTGAGTTCCAGATTATTTTATTAAATTAGATAGTAGAAAGAAGAGAAATAAATAATATATTAAACTACTATTATTAATTCTATACTGATAGATTAATATAGAGATCTTAAAGTATAATTATTAATAACAGGATCGGGCTGTCTTCTAGATAAGAATCTTAATTAATCTCTATATAATATTATTTAAATATACAGGTACTTCCCCGCGAATCAGTAGCAGTAATAGGAACTTCTTATATACTGTAAGTAGAAGTAGTAATTTAGTTAATAACTTTAATCCTGGGTACAGTAACTGGAGTATATTAGAAATTATAAGTCTTAGTAAATTAATAACTGATAATATCTACTTCAGTATAACTGTCCAGGTCTGTAAAGATTTTAAGACTATTTTAAATATAAATAAAAATATAAAAATAATATATAGTCTCTACTATAAGTAAAGAAGTTAAAATTATAGAATTTATTCTAACTCTTCTATTTTTTTTTTAGAATCTGATAAATATTAATAAATTTTAATAAATTAAATCTTTCTGCTTTTAGTAGGGTATTAATTTATAAGATACTGGGTACTATTATATATAAAATATTATAATTAATTACTATTCTTTCCGGTAGGGTTTTTCTTACAGTTTAATATATCTTCTTTAGTTAGTCTATTAGAATAGTCTTAGAGGTACTTATATAGTTTATAGCTACTGAATTAGTTATTATTTTATTTATATTTCTATTTATTACTTTATAATTTATAGTAATAAGTAATAATAGCTACTATTTTATTCTATTCTTCCGGTAAGTAGGAAATATACTTTTAAATATAGTAATTAAAGTCAGATAATAGCTTAGTAAAATATAATAAGATTTTTTCTTTCTCTGTCTAACGAGAAAAGTATTATTCTAAAATATTAAGATAAATATAAAACTTTCTCAGATCTTAACTATATTACTGATAAGCTTATTTAAATTAAGCTATAGTATCTGATTAAAAGATAGTAGTATTCCGGATCAGAGTAAAAGTCTAATCTTTAAATCAAGACTATAATTTCTTGAGAGATTATTTTACTGCCGGGCTTTTATTATTAATAAAATAATACTATCTCTACCTATATATAGAATCTATATAACTAATAGCAGTAAAAATCTTATATTCTTTTAATAAATATTTCTTAGAAGCTTTTTAAAATATATATTCTAAATTAGTAATCTATTTTTAATATTTTTAAAGATTAAAATTTAAAGTAAAGTAGAAAATATTTTTAAACTTAATCTCTCTCTTATCTTTTTCTAATTCGGAAGAGGATTAATAATATATAGAAGAGGTCTTATCCGGAGAATTATTTTTCTAGAGATAGGCTATTCTTCTCTGTAAGTTAGTAGTTTATTTTAATTAATAAATATAATCTTCTAACTATTAGATTTCCTCAGCAGTAGAAACAGTATTTAATAATAATTCTGGATTAATATAATTACTAGATATTTTTTTTTTTATATTATCTTTAAGAAGTAGTATCTTTCTTAAATAGTTAAAAAGAGAAGGATCAGAATATAATAAGATCTACTTGTTAGGATAGAAAGCCTGTTAACTAGATAAGAAATTAACTACTAAACAGAATAGATTTATTTAATAATAATAAAGATAGTCTATATTTATAAAATAGACTGATTCTTAAGGGATCAGTAGTCTCCTGCAAAGGAATCGGCACCTTTTAGATGTTAAGAGGGTATAGAACTGCTATTAATAACCTCACGACTTCTATTACCACTATAATACGTCATCCCGAGGGCTGTTACTATGATAGCTAGGCTATTCTATCACATAGAGACAGCTGACTGGGCTGCTTGGAAGAACTTATCTTAAGAAAGATTTATCTTTTAATCTACAGTATTACAGATATATACTGCAGAAGTTCTGTACTCAGATATATATAATTCTGAGTTCTAAGAGATAATCTTGTGTTTATAGAATAAAGATCTAGAGATATAACAGTAAAAAGCTGCTGTTCAGTAAAAATAACCAGACTAGAAGTACTAAATAATTAAAATTATAGATTATTTATATTTTAAAAACTATTATTATATTCTATTCTCTAAGATATTATATTAAATACTTATTTATCTATATTATAATAATCTGTTAGCAGGATACTTCAGAAAAATATAAATAGAAGTACTTCTATAAAGAAAGTTTTATTAGAATAGATTATATTATAATATAACTAAATATATCTGAACTTATTTAATATATTAAAATAATACTGCTCTAAAGTATTAACTATATAATAGTCTTAAATTACTACTAATTCTATCCTGTTTATTTACTGAATTAGTAATAGACTTTATTACAGGATTATCTCCGGTTATCTAATATAGAAAAACTGTTAATACTATTCTTATTATTATTAATTAATTTTTAAAATATTATTTTTTCTTTATTATTTTATCTATAATAACTGCTTCAGATCTTGCTGAATTATTTTATAAACAGATTAAATTTATCTTCAGATCTTTAACAGGTATTATATCTAATTAAGAATTAATCTTTATAAATAAATTCTAATTAAATTTAGCTTATAATACTTATATAATCTTAAAGCTTTTAATAATATTCTATCTTTAAACTGATAATTAAATAGAATAAATAAACTAAATTCTTAAGTATTATCTTCAGTACTACTCCAGCTAATTTAATATTAACTAGCTGGTAATATTACTAATTACTTAATTTATTTATAATAATATAAATAATATAACTACAGGCCTATTATTTTATAATATCTTATATAGCTATTTACCAGACTTTTATTTTAGAATTAAGAATAATTCTTAACAGTAAGAGGTTCCAGCTGTACAGGATAAGATTAAGAAGTTTAGAAAAATAAGAAAACAGCTATAAAAGATATAATAAATAACTACAGAAAAATAAAAAAAATATTATAATAAATATAAAAGATTATTTTTTTTTAAAAAAAAAGATTTAGTAAAGTTATTAATCCAGAACTTATAGCTTAAAAAATTAAGAAAATTAGCTCTGAAATTTATAAAATTCTTTCAGATTTTTAAATATATCAGATTCTAGATATATTATTTATATCTATCTAAGAAATATAGATAAATTTATAATATATTCTATATTTTCTTATTAGAACTGTAGAATACTAGAAAAGATTATAAAAAACTACTTCTAATACCGGAGCTAGATAATAAAGATAAATAGAAAGTTAAGAAAGTTAAAAACTACTAATATTATAATAGCTAAGACTACTATCTGATTAAATAAAAAAAATAGCTAAATAAATATAATTAATAAATCTCTAGTAAAAATATAGTAAATATATAAGAAAGTATCAGAGATTACTAGAGAATATATCAGAAACTATAACAGCTGAAGAAAATCTAGTAAAATACTACTGGATAATTTACAGAAGTAACAGGTTATATTTATAATTCAGCTATAAATCAGATATAAGTTATTTTTATAGATCCCTGCTATTCCGAATTAAAAATATATAAGATTATTTCTAATACTCAAGCCAGGTGGCTCGTCCCAGTAAAAAAGGGCGCTATTTATAATAGAATAGCCTAGCTATTATAGTAACAGCCTTCAGAATAATATATTATAGTAGTAATAAAAGTTATAAGGTTATTAATAGCAGTTCTATATCTTCTTAATATCTAAAAGGTGCCGATTCCTTTGCAGGAGACTACTGATCCCTTAAGAATCAGTCTATTTTATAGATATAGGCTACCTTTGTCATTATTAGACGAATCCATTCTGTTTAGTGGTTGATTCCTTACCTAGTCGACAGGCTTTCTACCCTGACAAGTAGATCCTATCACACAGAGGTTCCCCTTACATAACCTATGAAGTAGGGTTTAGCCACCTCACTCAAGAGAGGTTTAGGGATTCCAGTTGGTTCGCTTATACGAGGCCTAATTCAATGAATAGAGACGGCTAGTTAAGCCTAACAAGAGGGTTCATATAATGATATACTGAGTGCTTAATTCTTCTATGCTACATGGCTACTCCTGAGCCTGATATAAGACTTCTCGCTTAGCGCAGCGGGTCTCGAACAATGATGTTCCAGCCAACCAATTAGGGCTCTAAGCCTCTAACCTCATATCAACTCTAAAGCAGCAAGGGAGTGCTAATTTTAAGAATATATTTTAGATAACTTCACCCAATCCGTCCTCAAAAGTGGAACCGCCAAGACGCGAAGGATGCACCTGTGTCAGCGCTAGGCGTCTAGTCGCGCGACCATCGGGCGACCCTCACCCCCACCCCCATCACCCCGTCGCGCGAGCTCAGGGCGGCACTGCTCACCTACTAAAACCAGAAGGGCAGGCGTCCGGGTGCCCGTAGATTTTTGTTCGATAGGTAGGTAGGTAGGTAGGTAGGTAGGTAGGTTTGGTGGAGGGGCGGAGAATAAATGCGTTACTTAACTTTACTTACTGTACGCCGAGAAGAGGGGAGGGGGTGTTCTACTACCCGAGGATACATCCATGCATGGGTCCTGTTTGGGTATAACCCTTGGTGTTTGTGTTTGGTCTTTGGTAGTTGGGATGGGTACATACATACATACATACATAGCAGATTAATAGGGATAAGAGCACTGATTGATTATCTAGCTAGGTAGTACGAGGGTAATTTGTTAATTTGGGCTGGGACTGGGATTGGTGTAGGCTACCTACCTACAGCTGTCATCTCGGATACATGCTCATGTTCATGCTGTTGATAGAAAACTTACGGTGAGAGAGAGAGAGAGATAAGCATCCCTGTTGGTGTAACAGTCTGCGATCAGGGATTTGTTTGTCCTCCTGCCGGATTTGGGATCATCCCTCCGACCCCCCATTTCCCACACGGTAAAGGGCTTAATGGTGTTGGAAATAGATATTGGAGTTTACGCTTAGGGTCCAAGGTCTAGAGTATCCTACCTGCTTCACCTACCCCAGTATAACAGTTACTACTGGCTATTATTATAATAATCGCAATTGTTTTCAGTATTGAATTCCATCCTTAGCTGACTGTCCGTTATATAATAAATTAAATACTTAGGGGGGAGGGGGGTATAGAAGCGAAATGTACATTATTTAGAATATAGAATTATACTGGATGACTTGAATAGCTTCATTTTCATACATCATGTAGTAAAAACACTACCCTTTAGGAAAAGGGGGTCGAAGGCGACCCTCTTAATTAACCAGATACCAGGCTGGGTTTAAATCTAGTAATACTAACGGCTATATAAATATCCTGAAACGAAGAAAATCTCACTCATCCTCGAATTTAATATCCCGCTCCTTGCGCAACGTCGGCTCATCTTCATCATCTTTTGTGGATTTATTCTTCGCCTGAATATCAATATACCGGATCAGGCTCTCGCACAGGCGGTGCAACACCCACTCCGGTTCGGTCTGCGATGCCAGCATCGGACTCGTCTCGCCGATCCAGTCCCAGTTCAGAACCCCGTATTCGTCCTCATGCAGTACCACGCCGTCTGGACTGGGGTCGGTGAATCGTATCAGTCGCGTAAATTCTACCCACTCTTCGTAGCTGTATCGTTTCGGTTTCCCCGCCACGGCATCCCGCGTGGTTCTTTGGATCGCGTACGCAAGTTGTCGGGCCAGTCGGAAGCCCGACGATGCGGCTTCCGAGCCAGTGGCGGACGCGGTGTCTGGCTCGAGGGCGAGTGCTTCGAGGGAGCGTGCGGGGGGGTGGTCTGTCTTGCTTTTTTTTCGACGGTGGTGGTCTGGATGTTCGTTGTTCCCGCTCTCTGCCTCTTCCAGGCCGACGGAGAAGCCTTCAGCCACTCGTCGGTTTTCTTCGCGGCGCTTGAGGGCGAGATCGATGGGCGGGAAGTTGCGGAGGAAGTGCATGTATTTCCCTGAGTGTGGAAGCACAGTCCAGTCCGCGAGGACGTTCGTGGCCTGTTTGAATCCGGCAACGACGGTGTCGCTCATCTCCGATATGAGGACGGTCATGGTTGGGACGGAGATGAGGGACCAGACAATAAAAAATGGTCGCGCTGCGTTGGTGGTCGGGGTGAAGTCCCCATATCCGATTGTCAGGAGGGAGCAGAATCCGAAATACAGCGACTGAAAATAGGTTATGTTTTCCAGTTTCCAAAAGACGATGGCACCGCATGACCAGACTATTCCGAACATTATCACACTTATCACCAGGTTGTACCAGCGCCGGAACAGGAGCGTTTCGGATTGGATGGCGCGCATGGCGTCGAATCGGTCTTTCTCCTCCTTCATCACGAGGAGCTTCGGTCGCCCGATAAAAGAGAACGCATCGATTGTACTTGCGATGCCGGTGTTCGAACGCTTGGGCCGGTATTCGAGCTGTGGTGCTTCCTGCCCGGGCTCGATGGAGATGGAGCGCTCGACGGTGGCTTGTCGTTTTCGCTCCACGTGCTTTCGCACGATCTTGTCGTACTGGAGGTCCCGGGCAATTTTGTTGATACTCCCCACCACAAGACCAAGTATGATCATTCCAATCACGGCGTAAGGGAAGACGAGCCCTCTTCCGACAGAAGTAGGGGCGGTGATATCGCCGTAGCCCAGGGTCAGGATCGTGACATCGGAGAAGTAGAGCGCATCCGCGAATGATATGTCAATAGCCGTGTGGAAGATTGCAGCACCGATCAGTAACCATATTACAAATGCCGTGGTCTGTAAAATCAGTGTTCTCTGTCCGTCAGTGAGAGCAAAATATTGCGGGTAGTGCCCGAGGAGGTATCCAAGCATGTTAATCATGAGAATAATCATAAGAAAGAAATACAGCGCCGCTGCAATAACCGCACTCCAGAAGGCCTGCGAGTATGTCTGGTTCGGCGGTACTGGGCCTGCATAGATATGCGTGGCGACGGTGATTCCAACCAGAATGAACGTCGATAGACACCAGAGTATAATCGATGCGGGTAAGGCTATTATATATCGCATAGTTCGCGTGAAATTGAATAGGAGAAAAAGGTTGCCTGCAATGCCGCAGGCAAGTGAGGTGGCATTGAGGGCTATGCACCTAGTATATTTAGCGCCAATCATTCCTCACTCGAAGTCGAATCGTACCATCGAGGGTCTGTCAAAAGTTGTTGCGCCTCGGCCCCGGATGCGGAGTCTTCTGTTCCTAGAAGCTCGGCTTTCCATGGCATCACAAGGGCCACAACCGACATGACATTTGCGAGAGGGGCGGTGGTGGCCGCTATTAACGGAATCGCGGTCGAGGCAATCCACCAGTCCTGTGGCCCGTCATCTTCGGCAGGCCGCGGATGGAACTGATCCCGGAATCTCGCACACAGCGACTGCTTCTCTGTGCGACCAGGTTCAGTCTCCTTTTCTCTCATGTCTGAGTGACCGTAGGCGAGAACGTGACAGGAAAATATGATTCTTAAAGAAAGAAGGAAATTCCGTTGAATAGTGGATGCAGGTCAGCAGCTCAGTTCCATAGTGGCAAAGGGAGAGAATAAGAAGACACGCCGATGTGATGCATCCAGGTTGTCGTCTCCGAGACGGAAAATGCATCGACAGACATCACAGTTGGAGGCTGGTGGGACTGCCGAGACCATCGGCAGAGCTTAGCATCACTGGATCTCCACCAGGAAGAATGAGGTTCCAAGTCAAGGTTCCTTGTTTTCGATGGCGGCGCCGTCTCGTGACGGGCCAGCCCTGACGCGCTGCCCTACATTCCCCATCTGGTGGTGACGTCATGGCCCGGTTCCTGGCCGCAGTCGCGGTGACTTGGACGACGCGGCGATCTTTGCTTCGCAGTCACGAGTAAGCGAGCTTTATGCCACATCTAGTGGGTCCTGTCGGATCTGAAACATTCCTATGACAGTACTTACTCCCTCAAGCCCTGGTTCAGATTATGCAGATCTCAAGTTCTATTAGCCTAATCGAGCCACCATCGCTGCTAGGCGCTTCTGCAGCGAAGCAGGAACCCGTTTTTCTATGCCTAAACCCCCATAAAACCTCGAATGGAACACACCAACGAACCCGAGAGGATTTGCCCACACCATACCAAGCAATATAGGGTGACGGGAGCATTGCGGATACTGCGGTGAATGCACAGCAGAGTTCATAACTGAAACAAAAGCAAAACAACAGAATGATAATCCCACAGCAAAGCAGCAATCCACCCACTGTCTAAACATCGTTGACAGTAATTCTTTATTGCGGACTTGAGTCACAACCACAAAACGAAGATAGAGCAGACTGCTACATCGCGGGAGCCTTCAACAATGCACTAAGTAAAGAGGAGAATCGAATAATGGTAGGGTACGACGTACATCAATGGCAACAGTAATTTGTAATAGAGACCGATCAGGTTCGATGAAAGGTGACAGAGACTGATGAGAGTGTATTTTCCCATTTATATAAGGGCAGGCCTTAGACCGTCGAGCATCATTGCCGGGGATGCTGCGTCTCTCAGGTTTTCAACGTCCCAGTCAATAATGTCATCAGGATTCTTTCTGGTTGGAACTATTCCACGAGGGTAGAACTCCCTTCGCCTCCATCTGACGATTTGTCTCCCGGCCCCTGGGGCTGGGGCTGGGTGTATCTACCAAAGCCCCAAACACTGGTTAGCCTGCTTCCTGGCCAGTCTTGCGATAATTGATCGATACTTACAATGAATTCATTTACCTCTCCACTCGAGCGATGCACTTCCAACGTGCCCTTGATAGGCGAAACGCGATACTTCCAGTTTACCCAGACGACTGCATTGATATGCGGCGCCCTCCCTGGAGCCATAACACTCGATCTGCAATAGGTTTGTTCTTTTTTCCGCTATATCCCACTCGGCCTCAGTGAAAAATTTCGAGCAGTTAGCCTTCCCTATCTCTTTACCGGCCCATAGATGCACTCACTCATGAACCGGACTAGTCCTCTTGACATTCAATTTTCGCGTAATAGGATTGCACGAGATATTGGGCGCAATCGCTCTATATCGCTGTCGTGCAAGAGGCTGATTGCAGCCTGCTAGCCAGTTTCAGGATCGATGTTACCCAATTCGTAGTTCTTTATTCCCTGTTCTATTCAGAAAATATATGGTTCTTTAGCTTGATAAAACGTTGTTGCGGACTCGCTGGCATGGAAGATGCGACACCGTGGCTTCGCAGATGATACCCGTGAGATGAGCCTTCCACAGCGACATGGACGCCGGACAGCGACTGGATGGATCTTTTTGATCAGTAGGGTTCGATCAAGGACCTAGGTTTCCTGAGTTGATTGACGATGTCGCGTATGACGGTCGCACTCGGGCCAGGCTGCCAGCCGCAGCACGTCCGATCAACCGGGGGGGGAGTTAGTTGTTGGGGAAAGAGCGAAGAGGGCAAGAGCGGGACGCATATTTATACCCGAGTACTAGGCAGATGGGACATACTATCTACGTAGGCAGGGACGTAGGCAGGTAATGAACCATTGTCATGAGTGAATGATACCAAAACCAACAACCGCCTTTCTATCTGGGTCAAAACAATAGTAGAGATTCACATTAGCAGGTCTTTCGCAGTAAATAGTCAGTAGCCATAAGTGAATTGTCACGATATAGGGTATCCCAACCCATGTGGTGTGTGAATTATACTAGTACAAATGCTTCAGTGGGTAGAAAAGCTGCTGGTGAATGGAAGACAAGTCCGGATTACTCTGGTCTCTCGAAAAATTGTTGGGCTGATCAGAATAGTCTGGCTGAAGGCTTGCAGAAGGGATACTAAAGGAGGGTGGACTCGAGGTTTCTGAGGGTAGCGGCGTCATGGTGTTGATGTTGGTGGCAATCTAAAGGGAAGATGAAGCCAAAGTAAATTCAGTAACGCTGGGAGTAGCTAAAAGAAGAGCAAAGTAGACAAGAGTGATGGGAAATGCCTGCATCATATATACGTGATAGAAAAGTAGGTGGTCAAAGTAGACCGGAACACGACGCAGTCATGAGTCAAGGGTGCCTGAGGCAACAACCCTCCTTCTGTCCAAACTAAAAGTCGTCGGCTCTTGCATAATCCTCCAGGATATTTCTTAGACTGAGGGCCAAGATGCTGTTCTATTGCCATTTAGTGGACCAGGTCATAGCCGGGCCTACCCAGTCATCACTTCATGGCACATTTCATGTGTCCTTTCGAGTCTGAAACATCCATACTAGTACTGCCTATATATGATATGTACAATCAGGCCCTCTTTGAGTTGATATAGAAGTCTAGTCAGCAACAAAGAATATATAATCTGTCATAAGTGAATGTCATGGTATGAGATAGCCCAACCCATCTGGTATATAAATGTACAATACAACAACACCAACTGAAACCAAGTCAACACTGAACCCACCTCAGAAAAGAGCCAACCATAAGCACCAAAGCACCATCATAACGACTCCTTGTCAACCCCCTCCAGACCGCAGGCCCCTCGCATCTTCACCGTGGTCGACACGTCCACCGTCTTCATAATACCCAAGGTCCCTATCGGGCTCTGAGATTGTCCAGAAGTACTGAGTACCGTAGTCTCAACCCTGGACTCCTCCTGGATATTTGAAATGAGGATATCCTGGTCTGAACTCATCTCCGTCAGGGTCATTTGGTTTTTGCTCCGATCTCCGCGACTAGGACGACTGTTCTTCATATTGCTCAGCTCGTACTGAGAGCTAGGGCAGCCCTTGTGGCTAGAATATTTGTTGCTGGAGTACTCGCGGTATGTGCGGGAGACTAACGCCGAAAGAGCGGGTAGGCAGGCGCAGATGACTCCGATTGCTATCTCGGCGTTGCTATGAAGTGGGAATCTGTCAGTGAACCGAGGTGTGTATGGTTAGGGAGTGCCGCAGCCCTACCCGAACATGTTTATACGCATAAATGCTAACGTCCCGTCCTTCGACTGCCCTGTGTTGAGAATGAGAATTAACCGGACAACACTAGATGTGCATGCCAGGCCTCCTGCGCCTAAAATTACCATGACGCGTGCCTTCTTCTTCATGGGCAGCTGCAGGCGGAGTGTTAACG
Organism: Aspergillus ellipticus CBS 707.79; assembly: GCA_003184645.1. NCBI lineage: Eukaryota > Fungi > Ascomycota > Eurotiomycetes > Eurotiales > Aspergillaceae > Aspergillus > Aspergillus ellipticus. Next base: position 76,810 of record KZ825945.1, on the reverse strand, counting down.
GTAGGGGAAGGATCAGGATGATCATGTCGCTGACGACGCTGACGACCGCATCGGCGAGGATAATCGACGTCTGGTCCAGGCATGAGCCGGGTGTGTCGGGAGCCCAGAACTTGGCGATCGGGTCGCAGATCCGGATCTTGACAATGACCGCAGGAATATAGTAGGCTAACATGACACCTAGGAAGATGTAGATAAATATGACAGCTTTGCGGTAAGGGCTGAATACTCGCGCGATGATCCAGAGCAGAGACAGCTTGGTCAAGTATGCAGTCGGCCCATACATGACCATTGTTACGTACACCGCCTGTATGGTTACTTAGCATATGAATCAGGAATATATGAAGAGGGATTCACCTTTTCAAATGGTATTTTGTGGGATTGAGGTACATCATAAGAGTGCAACCCTCCTCCAAAATGACCCACTAGACATACTAAGCAAAGCGGCTATGAGAGTCTTCAGAAAAACTTACTGATCAGGGCGATAACTGAGTATGAGACTCCTAGAAACTTGACAATTCACATAGGATGAGTATTTGATCCATTCGCAAAGCTGGAATGCATCCTTACCCAAGCACCCAGGCATGTCCCTAGAAGCCGATTAGCGTTGAACACCCCATCCGATCCATCGCCACTAACAATCTTCCTTTCTATATCCGCCCAGTAGAAAGATCCGTGTAAACGAGCGCATCCCAAAGAAGATGGTCATCGCCGAGATACACAATATCTGAGTCGCCAAATTCCATGTCTGGACCGTCCTGTCGACCGGTCTCTCCGCCGTACCGGTAGCATCCCGTCCAAGTAGCTCCGCGAGAGCCATGTTGATGGCTTAGTCGCCAGGACGCACTCCCAGATGAAAAGGGCAAACTTATCACTCTAGCCTTCTGGGCTTGCGTCTGCTTTAAAACAAGAAAGCGAGCAAAATTGGAATCCAGACCCATGACACATCAATCGGGACCGACATGCCACGGACAATAACATTCTCCGACTGGGCCTTTTGGCGATCCTTCCGGTCTTGTTTGGGGATATTGTGTCATCCCTGACATAAATAGTGCAAGGCTGGTTTGAAACACTATGCCTGCGTATGTCAGTTATCCTGCGCTCGGATGCTGGGTTGGCACCAGTGAGTGACAGGGAAAGGGCGCAAAAAGTACGGCTCCCGACTACTAATTAGCGTTCTATTTATGACCCAGAGAGCCGGGACATCCAGGATCTATGATTGACATCCGGCCAAGTCACCGGTATGATTTGGTCAAACGGATGGAGAACTTCACTGCGAATTCTCCGTGCTCGGGAAGCGAGAAAATCCCTGACTCGTATTGCCAACGCTTCCAACATGTTGGGCTCTGGGCGGATGATGGCCAGGCCTCGGGTCGGACATTGTCGTATGCATGAAGCTGCACGATGAATGTCAGTGCTCGCTGCCTCCTAATTCTTGCATGCTGCGTCGTGCCGTGGGCCAAAGCAAGACATACGATGTGTGTTGCCGGGACATGATCAACATGCGACGAGTTCGTCTTCTGACTAGGGCCTGCCCTAGACGAGACTCGATATTCATGACGCCGGTCAATAATTGGGTGTCAGGCTGCCCACCTCCGCGAAAAGTTGTCGATCGAAGCCACTGCCTGCATTGTGATCGGTCGAGCAAAATCCGTACATACCTTCTCCCTCAGTACGGTTCCGTACTGTACTCGTCACGGAAATACACCCCAAGCCCTGGGATGGCGGGGGGTGACGGGCGGCAAGTGGGGACCGGAGCCGTCCCAGAGAACTTAATGCCCGTGCGGCGTGCGGATGGCCGCATTTCCCTCGGTGGGGCTCGCGGGCGCCTTCCCAGGCTCCCAGGCACTAAGTGTCCTTGCAATCCCATGGCCCATGAACCTTGATGGCGTGTGCTTTGTTTTTCTGTCGGAGCCGGGCAGTGGCTGGTAGGAAGTACGATGCAGGGGTCGATGGTCTCGAGAACGGATTTTCGAAGGGAAAAGGAAACCTACGAGCTGGAACCACCCCGGAGATCACCAAATGCCTTTCGCGCTACTACATAGTAAAAGCAGACAATGGCATTGAATTTGGCGATCATGCCCACACTGTCCCGTCTTTGAAACCTTTTGACACCGGTCTCGGGTGGGCCATGATCATAAGGAACCTTGGCTGTTGAAATATAAGGAGCTGTGGAAGTGGTTTTCATTTCGTGTGTTCCAAGGTGATGGTGATGCGTCCAATCTCATTGTTAAGACTCGTCAATTTAGTATTTTGTCGCTGAACACGTCTGACCTTGTCTAAAAAAGCTTCCACAGGTACGTACTCCGTAGAGGATACTGCAGTATTCTTTGCTGTGGGAATGAACAGCAGTTGCCTCTCTCGTGGAACATGCCATGGCCCTAGCGCTTTAGCACGATGCATTATTCGCCAAGGTTAGTTAGGTGTGAGTAGTTAGCAACCCCAATCAAGTGTGTTGTAGGATCGCCGGAAATGGAACTTCCGGCTACATAGCCCATCGCGTGGCTATCCTCGGGCTGTCAGATTCCCCGTCATTAATTAAGACGCCTCTTTGAGTAGCAGAAGAAACCCGACCTGGGTTGGTTCTTTGACAACACATCGGTCTCCAAGGTGTAGCAGGCCCTATCCTCGCATTGTGGTCTTTCTTGATGCTGTCCAGACTCCAACATAGATGATAGGGCTCTCTTTTACAAGTGGAAATTTGTTCCTTTTTCCGTTCACAGTAGATGATCTTGTTATTTAATTGATCGCTGCTGCCATAACTAGTGTTCCTCCTGCAGCTAATTACCTCGTCCATCCACTAGTGTATCACCCTACTCAACCATCATCATATTTGGCAGCAGTCGATCAGGTAGTAATAAAAATGCCGTAAATCAAAGAGCTTTGGTGTAGAGTAATTGGTCCGGAGCCTAGATCATTCTGCGGCTTTTATTAATTTTTGTTGCTTATTTTCTTTTGCCTTTGTCGCGTTCCCTTGGCAGCTCACAGTAACGCCGTATCCACAACGAGGACAGCTACAGGCATTAATAGTTTCTGGTCTGTACATGTCATAAGGATCCGGAGCATTCGGAAGTAACTTTGTCTGTCATATGCGGGCGGCATAGCTATACTATACTGCCTATGACCCTATTGTCGGTATTTCGGTCTCCACTTGACAAGATGATCAGTCTAAAAGATAGCCATCATATTTGGAGGCGAAGAGACTCCTCCTGGCATATTCAAAGGCACAGATGTCACAAAGAATGTCCATCTTTGGAGGTCTTGACAGGCTTGCGCTAGCGCCTCTAGATCAAACAGCTCACCTGTATATCAAAGGTGATTAGCATATCTTGAAGCGTATTTGATCGCTCGAATTCAACGGCTTGTTTACCGATTGGCATTCCCCAACCTGCGATCACATACTCATGCAGGAATACATCTGGTGATTGGGGCGGGTAGACCTGCCATGTGTCAGTGACAAAGCTCTGAGTGACATTGCATTTGTCCGGGGTACAGCGGGTGTCTCACCTCCCAGCTAATGGCATCGCTTGCGATCGCGGCGAAGCCTGTGTTCCACAACCATCGAAGTACCTCCGTCGTTGCCTCGACTCCAGCATGCTCTGGGGCGGGGTTTTCGGAATATTGCTGTTTTTGTGCATCGGTCATCAGAGTATCCCATTCTTTGGTTACGCCAATGCGAACAAAAAGGATATCTCCTTTCTGAAAGGCAATACCACATTCTGCCGCAATCTCTATTATATCCGAAAGCCGAACTTGATGTGTCGAAAAGGTGCTGTATTCTATCTTTCTCTTCTCTGTCCATGTGGCGTAGTCGATCAGTACTCCACGACCTGTCATGCAGTATGCGACACAGCAATTAGCTGTCCATTATGACATGACGTTCAGGAATGAGGACGAGCCCTACCAGCAATTCCCTCCCGTGCCCAATGCTGCAAGCCTATCCGATCGCTTTTCCGATCCTCTATTTCCTCGACCTTTGTACCTCCATAGAACACACGCTCGGTTTCGCCGGGCACTGTTTGCGAGAAATGCCGTAGACCATCCCACTGGCTACTTTGCTCTGTAGGTATATTAGTGATTAATCATTGAAGCTTAATGAAAGACCACCCTGTGACTTACGAGGGTTCATTGTGAAGATATCATCAAAAGCCACTCCACCCAGAAGAGGAACAATTTGGTGTTGGCATGGCTGTCTGTTCAGATTCGGATAGTCCAGCTTGGTCAATTCCCAGCCCATCGTGACTCGCCGTCCAGTCTTGATCTCTGTAGCAGCAGCTTTCGCCACCACTTCAGGGGTCAGGATGGCAAGCTTTCCTAGTCCTTCCTCGCGGCTTCTCGGTGTCCCAACCCATACTTGCTTATTGTTTGGGAGTTCATCAAAGGGAATATCGAAGGGCGACTGGCTGCTTGCCATTGCTTCAGGCTTCGGTTTTATCTGTTAAGTTCACCAAGTGACAGTATTCTAATCAGTATGATAGTAAATCCAGCATAAGAGAACCATTAATGAATATGTCGGCAGCAATATGCAGTTGGCATTGAGAGGATTTCACGGCGGGTCGATGCGACATGATAACCATGCGCTTAAAACGGTCTTGAACTGCTGCAAAGAACACTAATACTTGAAGGTCAATGTCATTGGAGAGGAAGATAGTCTTGGCCCGCTGTGTACACCGGATTACTGTGTAGGTACTTCCATAGCTAGGAAGGCGGGTAGGTACGTCGTAATGGCGATGGAACAAGGCTAGGCATGGATCCATGCTACCCACGCATGGTTAGAAAATGGTTGCCGGGCGTACAAGCCCAATGGCATCCCTGCAATCGGCATCGGGCCAAGGCAACTGATTTCAAACCCCACTCAGTCTGAATCTTGATACTGTCGCGGGCCACAAATCAAACAGCCACGATCGGGGCTAGCAGCATAGACGGATTGTTGTGCAACCCGAGGAAGCTCCTGCTCGACATTAGGGAGTGGACAGCTTTCAGTCACTCTCGGCGTAGTGATCAACATGATTTTCATCTCGCGACAAAACCACGGGAGAACTGGGGATAGGCCACGGCTGGTGAGGGGCAAATGGAAGACCAAGTTGGAGCAGCTGGTGGAGATGGCGGGAGGAAGTGGAAGTACGGCGCAGCGGCCAGCCATGTTTACTTACATACCGTCACGTACATACGTGACAGTACGATCGACAGGGATGGTGACACAACCCGTTTTGGCAGGACCGTTGTCACGATTTCAGCCTGCCAGCCAAACCGTCAATGGCAACATCCTGGTCCAAAACGGTACGATTGTCGCATGGAAGTCCACAATGTTCCCCTCTCATCCCAAGGGTCGAGCTGCTGTCATATCGCCGTCAAGTGGACCTGATCATCGCCTGGTCCACCAGCCATGCTCACCGAGGTCGGGCTCCTGCTCAGTACTGGAGGGGCAGAGATAGTACACAGGAAACTTCCACTATTTCGGGAGACTAATGCACAAGGTAGGTGAGATTCTGGAGGGCTTTCCATCTCTTGGTTGCCTGGGCTTGCAAATGATATATCTTACGGTGGTGTGCCGGAATTAATGGTCGTACAGAGGGTTCTACAATCCTACATCTACATACCAAGTCTCCCTACCGCTTCCTCTTCATCCCTTTCTGGGCGCGGAAGCCTGGGTAAAGTACGAGAAAACATAAGTTGCGTGGCGTGCACGATCCTGTTCCACTCGCTGCACGTCGCGATTGATCTATCTACTCTTTTTTATCTGATTATATTCCTTTTTCTTTCCCACCAGGACCTCGATCGACGCTCAGGTCGAAGAGAACCAATTCAATATGGGGACTTTTGGATCGCAGACCAGTACTTACAACAGGCTGGTTACGATCTTCGTTGCTGTTGGATCTATGGTTCGTATTCCATACTTCCAGCCCGTTCTTCGTCCCAGCCGGTCTCAATCTAACCCACTCGTTGGACAGACATACGGCTATTGCTCTTCGATTATTTCAAGCACAATCGGTCAGCCAGGATGGTACACATACTTCAATCTTCCTCAAGAGGGCGAGCCAGGATATGCATCCATCACAACCCCGGCTATCTCGACTGCAAATGGTGTTTTCAGTGCTGGGGGTGCTGTTGGGACGCTGTTCATAATGTGGTCGTGCGATTTCTTTGGACGCAAGTTCAATATCCAGCTAGGTGCTTTCTTCGCCATGTTTGGTGGAGCGCTACAAGGGGGTTCCAATTCACTCAAGTAAGTATCCAGTCAGGCACGTATCGTGGCTGCTAGTGCAATCCACTCTAACAAACATCAGGATGTTCCAAGCTGGGCGGTTTGTTTGCGGGCTCGGGATTGGTATTCTTGTTACTGTTTGCCCTATGTACCTTTCTGAGATGTCGAGTGCCTTTCGACGTGGCTGGCTTGTTGGCCACCACGCCATTTTTCTGGTCTTCGGATACATGCTTGCTGGGTGGGTCGGCTATGCATGTTATTTTGCAGAAGATAGGATAGGCACTTTTGGCTGGAGATTCCCACTTTGTCTTCAATGTTTGCCGCCTCTGGTCCTGCTTCTAGGGTCCCAATGGCTGCCTCGCTCTCCTAGGTGGTTGATCAGCAAGGGGAAACATGAGGAGGCAAAGCTGGTCTTAGGGCGACTCCGCAAATCCCCAGACGACCCCAATGACTTGGTTGCGAAGGAAGAGTATTACCAGACTGCGGAACAGATACGCCTTGAGGGAGAGCGGCTTTCTGCCTACGGCAACGTCTGGAAAGCGGTCATTAAGAAGAAGTCATATAGGAAGCGCATGGCTATCGGGTTCCTTACTCAGTGGGGAGCGGAGTTTGGTGGACCTCTGATTATTGTGAGTTTGACCTTATAGGGCTGCCAATGTTTGTCACTCACGCTAGCAGAACAACTACGCTGTTCTTCTGTATACCAATCTGGGCATGACAGGCGGTATGCCACTGCTTCTGAGTGCAGTTTGGCTAACAACTGCTGGTAAGGATAAGCACCCTTGTTTCAAATGTCGTTAATTAACATTTTAGGGGTCATATACAACCCACTGGGCGCCTGGCTTCACGACAGGGTCAACTCGCGTAGAGGAATGTATATTACAGGGTTCGTTGGGATTATCATTACCACGTCCTGCTTGGCGGCGATGACCGCCGAATATGCAGGCACCAAGAACCGGGTTGGAAACGGATTCGGAATTCTGTTCATGTACCTTTATCTGGCTTTTCAAGGGTATGTATTTGGCCTCACATCACACTAGGTCTACTAATTCGGAGACAGAACCTTCTGTGACACGACAATGTACCTCTACGTTTCGGAGATATTCCCTACAGAGATCCGTCCAATTGGCATGGGATTCTCGTTATTTGGGCAATTTGCTGGTGAGATACCCTGCCAGGTATACGTCCGTCATTGCTAACAAATGCAGCAACTCTAATCCTACTTCAAACTGCCCCTATGGGCTTCAACAACGTGGGTTGGAAGTACTATCTGGTTATCATCTGCTGGTCTGCCTTTTTCATACCAGGTAAGTAATCTGAACCAGGACTTAGTGGTCGTTGTCGTCTAACACTCATAGTCATTTATTTCTTCTTTCCCGAAACTGCGCGTTTGACATTGGAAGAAATTGCGAAGAACTTCGGCGAAGAAGTGGCTGTCCATGTGACTGATGCCTCGGACGAGGAAAAAGCCCGGCTCCAACGAGACCTGGGGGAGCGGCCTGAAAGCTCTCAACACTCCAGCGCTTCCCAAATATAACATCATGAGAAACAAAGAGACCCCTTGGATGATGAAAGGTCTCGGGAAACGCGCAATGCCTGAGACAATCAATACATGGGGCAATCTACTTCAGTATGTATTCACAGCGAAGTTGGGATTTTGATACCAATGTCTGAGAAATGCAGACAGAGGCTTCAATGCATATGCTGCTATTTGCAAGTACAGGAGTACTTGTGTAATCTAGAGCCAGCCGGAAGAGGCTTGTGTTAAGATTTATCACCATTTGTTAGACTTTGTAATTTCTTGACTCTTTGTACTTATCCCGTTGTACTTGACAATCCCAATCCATAAAATCACCGTTCTCATCATTTCACTTGGCAAAATTCGGGGCTGCATACTGCCTTTCTTTCATGCCGACGATCATAGGTTTGAGCAGGCGGCCTTGTCATGATATTCAAAGTATCTCGGACATAATCATCATAAACAGCACACACTCAAACACATACTCCAGAGCAGCAGCTAAACTCTAATACCAAAATGGAGACGAACAGTCTATCAACCCCAACCCTCTATATGTAGGTAGTATTTCTCAAAACGACACTGGGATATCAATTAAATAGACATAATAAAATACACCCCCCCGAGCCCCCCTCCCAAACCAACAACCCTCTAGAAAATCTTCCCCAACACCCTCTGCGTCTCATCCCCCATCTTCCCCGGATCCGCAACCTTATCCCTCCCCATCTTAACCTCACTCTGCTTAAACACCATCCTCGGCTTCTGTTGCACCTGCACCTTCTTCTCCCCACTCTCCCCTTCATCCCCACCCTTCTGCGCCTGCTTCTGCCTCCTCTTCTCCTGAATCCCCTCAATAACCTTCCCGCGCTCATACCCCTCAAGGAACACCTTATCCTCCTTCCGCGCCTTGGTATCCTCCATCCGCTGCCGCGCCTCCCGCTCATTCCGCTCCCGCGCCACCGTCTCCTGCAGATCCGCCCACTTGAACCCCCGCAGATACTTCATATTCCACACGTCGTCGTGGTACCACCCGCCCTTCGGCCCGCCCACGATCGACGCGTTCAGCGTCTCCGCACACAACTTCGCCATCTTCTTCGATTCGAACTCCACCCACCCGTCCGAGTACGTCTTGCGCTTGTTAGAGCGGCGCGCGGGGCCGGATGTCGGCCGGACCGTGGGCGAGAGGAAGACACGCTTGATGCCGGTGAACGAGCGCTTTTCGATCAGCGCTTTCAGGCTCATGGGTTTGAGATACGGCGGGAGGGAGGAGAGGTAGATCACCCCCGTCTTGTTTTTCTTGGTCTTGGGCTTAAGAGCTTTGGGTTTGCTGGACTTCGGTTTGCTGGTGGTGGTGGGTTCGGCGTTGGATGCGCCGTCGTCGTCGTCGGACGGGGGGGTAGAGAGTTTCGACCGCTTGGCTCTGCTGCTGCTTCCCTTGCCCTTCGTTGTGGCTTCTTCTTCGTCGCTGTTGTGTTCGTTGTCAGAGTCCGAGTCTGAGTCGTCGTTCAGGCCGTGCAGGTCTTCTGTTCGGCGCCGTTTTAGGCTCGTGGTGCTCCGGCCTTTGCTCTTTTGTTGTTCTGCGGCTTCGCTGTCGTAGCCCCGGTCGGAGCCCGCGTCGTTGTCGGAGACATCGCTTCCTGCGAGGTCCAGGAAGTCGCTGGCTTGTTTGGTGGACATTTTGGGGTTGAGGGAGGGTTTATGGGGTGGGTTTGGGGGTCGTGAGGTTGCAGTTGTGGTTGGAGGTTGATGGTGATGCGGAACTTTTTTTGAGGTGGTCTGTGCGTTTGGCACCGAGGTGGCCAATCGGAGTGCTGGGTTTGGGTTCTGCGCCGCGGTGGTGATCACGGGGATCTCGGGTTGGATGTAGTAGGGTATGGAGTATGGGGTGGAGGGAGGGGATGGATTGAGCGTTGGGGATTGTTGTTGGGTTGGTACTGGGGGTTTATGGTCGATATCATTGGTGTGGGATGTTTTGGGAAATGCAGTTGGGCTTTTACTGGTGGCGAATTATTCTGGGGTGCGATTTCAGAGTCTACTATATACTTGGGAAGGTTCTTTACTTGGGAAGGTCTGGCCTGTTGAGATCAAGATCAAACGGTTTATCAGACGGATGCACTCTATGAAGACGGCCAGTGTACAACACAATCCCCATCGGCGCAGCTCTATGTACATAAAAAATTCCGTAATCCGTACATGAGAGCCCCGGCCCTCATTCATGCGAAGAATGGGTATGAACAAATGTAGGTATCGGAACCAACGACGCCAGCTCTTATCTAGAAGATGTAACCAAAGTCAAACAGAAGAGAGAAATGTCAGTCATGCTATATCCCAGTGACCGCTATATGCCCAGCGACCACTTCAGACGCTCGTAGACGAAGAAACTGGTTGCTGACATCGGAAGAATCTTGATGTATCCGATCGTCAATCCAACAAAGAATCCGCGGAAACCCCTCTCGAGCACGATCTTGCGGCCCGTCTCGACGAGTCCTAGTCGGCGTCCATCACCGACCACGCCGCCGACCTGCATACGCCGTCGCATCACTTCAAGCGGGTACGAGAAGGTCTGCGACACCAGTCCGGCCACAGCGCCCGAGAACAGTTCCGCCGCAGCGGTGAGTTGTGGTCGTCGCAATCCCCTTTTCGCGGCTTCGGGTTCAGGGATCGTCGTGTACTCAGCGACCCCTGGTAGCCGCAGCCAGTCACCGACGGTGTCGTGTGTCAGGAAGGAAATTCCCGCGTAGGGAAGCATTCCGAGGAGGGTTGGCCCAAAGCCTCGGTAGAAGTTTGCAAACCCAGAGCTGGGGACCGTCTTGGTCACGGCCGAAGAAACGCCTTCCGCGGTGGCCGTGACGGGAGCTTTCATAGCCGACGTTCCCGTAGGTGTAGATGGTGGCGGAACCCGTTCGTTATATATCTGGCGGAAGATGTCGCCAAAAGAGGAGCGAGAAGCCCGCTTCGTTTCGAACGCTAATCGTACTCGAATCAACTCTAGTGGATAGGTGAAGAACACCGATGTGATTCCCGCCATGCTTCCGGAGATAAGCCTGCGGAAAGCCGTTTCCTTGTCGCGCGACGGGATGATGACGACTCGGATCTGCTCGTAGGCGAGGAACTTGATGGCGGCGTAGGGGAAAATGCGGAGTAAGGTTGCTGAATGGCCTTTGAAAAGGCCCTGCAGGCCCTCATACTGTTTGATATCTCGAACTGCTGATACGAGGCCGAACCAGCTACCGGTGTACTTGGCGAACTGTGGATTTGAGGCCTGGAACAGGATCTTAACGCGGTCAAGAGGCGCGACAACGGTTTTGGCCTGCGTTATTCCTCGACAGTCAGTACTTCTGTGCTATCCCGCCTTCTGATTCTAACTGATCATGCAGGTCGAACTCACCGCACACCCCGCCAGACCCCCCGCTACTCCACTCCGTACTATATAGTCCACGCTCCGCTTATTGACCTCTTTCCCTGCCCCGCGAGGGGCTTCTGAGTGGTGCGGGGTGGACGCATTTTCGACGGCCGGCGCCTGTGTCGTGCCCACCGCTACCCTGTCATTTGCGCCGCCTCTTGTTGGGCTTAGGGACGGTCGTGACTGTGCGAGTTGTTCCATCTGCGAAGGGTGTGATGGCAGGTTTGCTTGCGTCAAGCAGTGCGAGAGCGAGTTGATCCGGATCCAGCGGAGGGGTCACCCTCAGAGGCTCATCCACGAGTGGTCAGCGGCACGCGACCGGTCCTGGAGGCAGTGGTTGTATCGTGAGGAGATTGATGATCACGGGCTAGCGGAGAACCGCGGCCATGGGTTTCAGGCAGTTGTCGGAGGGGTGAAAGCTCTTTCCGCAGCGCAGAAAAACAGAGCGAGTGTATGCAGCAGAGACACTAGCCAGGATGATGTCAAGCAGGCTAGAGGCACTCAGCACAAGGCCAAAAGAGGAAGATGGAGCATCTCCATGCTGGGGCGCTCTCGGTCGGCCTGAAGGGCGGAACCTCAGATTCCCCGGCGATGACGTTACGCGCTGACGTGCCGATACCCGCCGTTGCCGCCCTGGGGAGGCTGCAATACGGTTCCATTACGCCTCGGCATCCGAGTGGCGGCGGCGGTAATTTTTCACAGTTCGGATGGCCAACCGCAGCCGGGCGGTTAGTCAGCGTGGCTATCCTCGGCGGGCCGGAGGAAGTGAAGCTATCCACTGCACGCTACGAAGTAGTACTGCAGGCATCACTCTACAGGGTAGTACTCCGTACTTCGGAGGAGTACAGTACAGTAAGGAGTACTCCGTACACTGCGCTTAGAATCGGCTTGGACGCCCGCTTATCTAGGCTCGCTCTTGTTCACTAGTATATACTGCTCACTGCTGAGTAGCCGCTCATCTCTCCACCCAATCCTGGTCTATCGGTCCAAACCCCCAACCCCAAACACCACATAAACAGGGTACATGTATAATGTATATATAAATATATGCGGGAATCCAAAGTCTCATGGTCACATCGCTCATGCAAATCTATAGAAAGACCACCTTTTTGGTTGTTGACTGCTCCAAGTGCACCCTCAACACGCACAATCCAGACCCGTTAAACACCCGTAACCCACAAAAATGCAATAAAATAAAAAAGACAACCATGGCTGCTCTAGAAATGGTATCGCGTGCCCTGGCGGGTGAGCGGTTTGCCCTGGAGATTCGTCGCCTTGAGGTCCTTGGGATCGTCAGTGGCTCTCTTGGCCCGCTTGGTAGGCCGCGATGCATCCACATGGAGATGCCCGTTGTCAGACAGAGCAGTGGTGTTCCGCCACCGCATACAGCGATGCTTGTTGTCGTCCTGAAAGGCCTTGTTCCGCGTCGTCATGCGCTTGGTGGGAATATCTTCCGATTCCGCCCTCTCCGACGTGTGCTGGTCCAGGTACTGTTTCCGAGTCTCCATGTACTTCGCGATGTTCTCGCGTTGCAGCAACAGCTCCTTGCGTAGCTTTGACTCGCGATGGCCCCGCGAGTCAAGCCAATCAAGTAGTTTCTCGATGGGATCCGGGTCGTCGTAGTAGCCCCACTCGTTGGCATTGGTGAGTCTCGTGGGTCCCTCTTCGGTTTTCTTGCGATCCGCCGGTGTTGTTTGGAATTCCTTCTGGTATTGCTTCTTCAGCTCATCGGGAACGTCAATGAATCCCAGGCGCTCCATTTCATCTGGCCCTTGAACCCATAGTCGACCGTTGGCATACTGGGCTTCTGCGGTCGAACTGTTGGGCATTCCGCCGTACGGCATCGCATTCCGCTCGAACCACCAGTAGCGGTTGCAAAAGCGGTCCTTTCCGAGGCATCTGGTCCGCGGGCAGTCGGCTTCCCTCAAGTCGTTATCGACAACGTCAATCTTGTCTTCGAGCTTCTTGATATTGGCCTTTTGGTCGTCAATCTTCTTAAGAACTCGTTGGAATTGCTTTGATCCCTTGGGCTGCTTGGCAAGTTGTTCTTTCCGTTCCCGCTCGACCTCCTGCTTGCGTTTCCTCTCCAGAGCCCGGTCCGCACCTCCTCTGAGTGTTCGCTGGGGGACCTCATCATCAGAATCCATGACTTGGTCGGAATCCCCATCGACTCCGGTCATCTTGGAGTCTTCCAATGCCTCAAGCTCGGGTGCCGGACTTGGTGATTTTTCAGGCTCGGGCTGAAGAGCTTTGCGCTCCTGGTGTAACCGACGGAGCTCCTCAAGACTGGGAAAAGAATAAGGTCAGTAAGAAATATCGAGCCAGTACGGATATAGTAAAAGTATTCAACTTACCCCGCTTTGCGCGCCTTCTGGTATTCGATTTTCTCTTTGCGGAACTCGGTCATCTGGTTACTGCACTCCTCCAGGTAGGTGCGAATGGCTTTGGTCTCCAGACTGAGCATGCAGATAGTCTGAAGGGCCTGGATCCGCAGGTTGATATCTAGGGTGGAGTACTGAGCTTGCGCGGTTTCCAGGGTGGGCTCTGCGTCCAGGGGAGCAAGGTGCTTGAGGATGTCGTTGCAAGCTGTCTCCATCCGTGGTCGACCGGATAGTTGATGTAGCAGTCCGATCATGACCATTTCCCATCCACCGTTGCGGAAGTCACGCTTGCGCAGGCGATCGATCCAACCATACTCTCCAAACATCTCACCCGCTCGATGGATTTGGACCTCTTCTGAACTCTCACGGTCAAGATCTGCTTGCGCCTTAAGGTTCTCCGCTTCTGCCTTCGCCAGGCTGCTCCGAGTCGTCATTCTCGTAACCACGGGTTCGGGCTCGGGAGTCGGTTCCTCTTCCTCTTCCTCCTCCGCCTCGGAGTCTTCCTCCTCTTGGTGGGGAAGTTCTGGTAGAGAAATCTGAATGGCGCCATTGTCGTCCTTCTCCGCATTCACCAGCTTTTTCAGAACGGCGCAATGGACCTCAACAAAGAGTTCGCAGTCCACGTCCTCGGATGAGAATCGCATGGCCTGAAAGAAGTCATCGAATGTGAACGAATCAAGCTGGAAGACCTCGCAGTATACATTGAGAGTGTTCCAGGTTTCCAGGAGACGCCCGACTGATTCCATCTCGATGTCATCGTGCAGAAGATGTTCATCCTCCGGGTCATCGGTCTCATCGGCTTCCAAGAATTTCAGCTCCGGGCGCTGCTTTTTCTTCTCGCGATCCGGAGCGATATCCAGGTCCTCAATGGGGTACTTGATTGGCGGCGGAGACGGCTCCTTGGGAGGCTCGGTCTCAACAACTGCAGGTGTCGGTTCCGACTTCTTCTCCGCCTCTAGAGCCTTGGACGATCGAGGGGTTCCGTTGGTGGGTTTGTTGGAGACAACAAATGTTGGGTTTCCGTTGAGGGAACGCTGGTACTCGAGGAATTGCGCCTCTTTATTCCGAGCCAAGTCCTGTTGCGAAGGTTTGGATTTCTGTCCTTTAACTGCGGGTTTCAATTCAGGCAATTGCTGCGATGCGAAGAACCCAAAGAATCCTTCCTGGTCTGCTTTCTTCATTGCTTTCTTCTCAGCCACCTTTGCTCCATATTGTAGATGCTTCGGTACTTCGGTGGGGATTCTGTACTCCTCGGCGATGGAGGACTTGACGAGCCAGGGCGCACCGTTCCATGACTCTCTCGTCACGTTGTTTTTGATAAACGCGCGCAGCATTTGCTTGGTGAATGTCTTCCGGTCGCGCGTGAGATGTTCCTGATCCAACAGCGCCTCTTCGTTCGGACGATCCGTCACCCTGACAAGATAGGTGGCGTATGCTGGTCTTTGAAGTGTTCCATCGGGGTTCATCTGGTCCGGAAAGTTCACCTTGTCTCTAATTATGCCGTGGAGACGAGTATTGTCATCCAGCAAGATCAAAACAGGCTCCCCGGGATAAAAGTCTTGCTTATACTCCTGCGACCCATTAGCAAACTGGGAGTCGTGAGTCTGCCATGGCTTAGTTACCTCAAATATCTCATCCACTAAGATACACTTGTTAGATATAACATAGAATAAGATTGATCACCGTTGGACATACCAAGATTGTCGACCCGCGACACTGTGGAGAATTGAATCCTGCGCAGGATGGGTTCTTTCAAAGCTTCGGGGAAAGAATTGTTCACTTCGCGCGATTCCTCCATCTAACGAAAGCGCGTTAGCATCTGAGGATTAGAAGATAATGCCTCCACCTACTTCACTTCTCAACGCCTCAAAAAATGTCAGGCCCGAGTGGCCTGTTATTTCGCAAATAAAACGCCGTTGCTTGTAAAAGTCCATGCGCTGGAGGTACGGTTCATATTTGACGAAGACCTCGTTGGTCTCTGGGATGACCCAGACCTATAGCCAGTGTAAGTACACATCCTTCGAGATTCGGGTAGTGTACGTGCCTCGGAGCTATCATCTTCAATAACCGGCCTCGGAAGGTACTGGACCGGTTTCCGCTTGAATAAAACCTGAGTAGGAGAGTAAGCCTCTCGTTCCTCGTATACACCAATTCTACCGATATCTTTGCAACGAACCATGATATTTAGAAGGTAAGAGACACGAATCGATCGATCATAAAATGTTTGCGATAATGGAAACCATGTGTGTACCTGGACGAGGCAGGCGACAGTTAGTTTATATGCATAATGGCTAGGTCTCGAAAATAAAGAACGCAGAAGACAAAGAAGGATAGACAGCGTCTATGAAATGTGAAACACACGGGCAACTCGTCCCCGAGGACTGGGTTCGGATGCGAAAGCCATGCGCCGGGGGAGGTGTTGAAAGGGCTTGGAGAGTGCTTCCACGGCGCATTTGCGGGTGGGCGGGATTGCTAACTGGTGCATGAGACGCATGGTGACTGCAGAGCAAAGACTTACTCGAACGACGCGTGTTCAATCGCGCTACACACCCGGCGGCGGAACCCGGGCGACCAGGACACGAGAACAGGAGAGCGTGGAGCCGCGAGCGCTCAAAAGTGGAGCGCAGATCTAGATGCGGGTATAATATCCCAAGAAGACGGGCGGCGTGCGGGGAAGACGCGCGACGAGGGCAAGGACTCGGCGGAGAGAGGCAGGCCAGAGATGAGGAGGATGCAGAGAAGAGAAGAGGAGGAGGAGGAGGCAGAAAGGAGAAGCGGTCGCCGCAAAAGAACGACGGCAGAACCGGGCCCCATGAGGATCATTGCGGCAAGTGGTGGGAGGGCCGCCGAGGCACGGCGGGCGGTGATTGGCCGAGAGGAGGAGAACAAGACGGACAAGACGTCGGGCGGACTCTCGGTAGGGATGCTGCCGCTAAGCCGCTTTGGGCGCCCGTCGCCTGCCTCTCGTCGTCCCGGACCCTCTCCCACTCCACGCTTTGCCATCCGCGCTGCCTCTGCCTCTGCCCGCGCGCCTCTCCGGCCACCATGCGTGTGTTTGCACTCGTTCGACTCGTCAGGATCGGGAGATTCTCCCCGGTACTACTGTGTGTCTGAACGGCGCGTCCGTCCTCTCTTTTCTCGCCATATACGACCGCAGCCTGATCCGGCTGCGGCGATCATCACGCTGAGATCGCGGCTGGATGCCATAACCATGCCAATCTCCAGCCGCACCGCATATTAATGCCCGTCGAACTCATATTCTGATGACACCGTACTGGTGCATTCGATTGGAGGACTCTTTTGTGAATTTCACCATTTCTGTCGGTATTCAGATATAGTTCCACTCGCATGGACAGTGCAGCTGACTCGGACATCGGCTGGATGCTCTGCTTATACGCGACAGCCCCCGCGTCATCACGTACCACTTTCTTATTACTGCTTGAGAATAGTCTGTCCTTTCGTCGCCGGGATTTGAAGCTTCTCAAATCGTTTGTATCATGCTATGCACCGATTGCTCAATCTAGTCCTGTCCGGTATTGCTTATCTACATATTAGGCACCCCAATTGTCTCACCTCGGCTTTTGACAAGAACCTTTCATATTTCTCTCATCTACCAGCTTACAAAGCACTTGCAGTTCCCGCAGCATTATCAGTATATGCTCAGAAGTGGAATATCTCGACATCCTAGTAGCAATCATCAACCCCATGCTCCACTCCACCAGGTCGATAAATGCTCTCCCCAAACTACCTGCTATTACTCCCAGGCACTCATCTACATTAGAAATAAGATCATCTGCAAAGAAATCGACTCGAATGCCATATCGAACTAGCCCACATGAACATTGTCGCGTTGGCTAGTAATATCATCTCCGTATTTTCTATCAGCACCCTTCCTCACACTGCCCACCCAATTTACCTTCCCCACCAAACTTTATTTTACATACTATAAACCCCCATTCTACTATCGTGCTCACCTTCTATTAATCTCAAAAATAAACTATTCATAGTGGGTGAAGCAAAAACACCATCGCTAGTTCGTTAGTAGCCACAAGCCCTCCCCCCAAAATCTCCCCGACAGCACCAACTCCACCACATCAATAACAACCCAACATATAAGCAACAACAGTCTAAACCCCCCCCCCCCTCCATAATGAAGCATATTTACTCAAGTACCTCGCTAAACCCATCCACAACTACCAGGTACCCCATCAAATCAGAACCCAAGTTACCCCTGCCAACTCACACCACAGTCCACACTAGTAGGGTGGAAGGTACCGACCACACCACGCCCACCCCCAATGACCTCATCGCACCCAACACATTCAAAAAGCAAACAAGCACAAAAGCCAAAAAAAATAGTTAGAATCCCATTCTCTAAAATTATTCAAATCCCCTCCCGGAACCCAAACCCCGACAAAAAAAAAAAACGTACCCGATCCAATACATATGACCTATCACCCACCCTGAAACCACTATATCGATCCATCCAACCAACCAACCAACCCCGAACAAAAACCCCCCCAAACCACAGCCACCACTCCACGCAAGGCACCATCTCCGATCCAATCCATTCCCTCCCATCCCGACTTCCACATACACATACACATACTGTGACATAAATATATACACATCCCCAACCAAACTCCCCGTCGCGATTATCAGATAGATAGCTACGAAGAGGTAGAAAAAGAGAGTTCATCTGCAGTGTGACATCCATGGGAGCGATCCATGTTTAAGCCTGCCCGGGCTAGCCGCATCGGGCCCAGGTGGCTGATAAACTTTGCAAAACTGGCTGATCAAGTGGGTCTTGGCTCGCTCCGGAGCACGTGGATGAGAGACAAACGGTGCAAACGCCAGGTGATGGTTACTGTACTATCCTATCCGGCCGGCGCGTTCGGAGCTGTTGGTTCCCGCGCGGGCGGGTGTTGATTACATCATTGGGGTTTGTTTTGGTGGTGAATCTGGGGGGGTTTTTTTTATTGCTGTGGTTCTGGAGGGTAGGTAATTGTTATTTATGTGGATTAAGGTTTGGTGGGGGATGGTGAAAGGGGTATTTATTATTTGAAGGAAACTTTTTTTATGGTACTATGTACTATACAGTTCCGCGGAAATTATGCGGTGAAATATACCACCATAAATCCGACCCAACTACCCACCACGCCCAGAGCAGAGTAACTGCTCATGAACATCAGGGGAAGGAACTCGTATCGCTCCAGGCCGAAGATGAGCTGGTGCACCACGGAGCAGTACACGATTAGGGGGATGGCGAACGTCAGGTAAAGGAGAGAGAAGCGGTCGGCGACGAAGACCCGGCGCTGCTCGGACACGGGCGCCACCTGGTCGAAGACGTAAAGGAACAAAACCAGCCACAGAGTGGTGTAGACCGTCTTGATTGGAAACTCGCCGGCGGTGAAGAGAAGGGGGAATAGAGACACGTGCCCAGCTACGGCGAGGGGCCGGAATGCGCTAAAGTACCGACGATCCTTGAGCGCAATCAGACTGAACGGGATGATGATCAGAAGGACGGCCTTCTCGTGGACGTGCCAGCCAAACAGGAAGGATGCGTATCCGCAGAGGGTAATGGCGCCCACAAAGGTTTCCCAGTCGGGGCGGATCCAGAGCTTGATCAACGGGAGCTGCAGAGATGTAAGATTACCGAGTTAACCAAACTTGGGAAGAAACCTACCAGCTGGAATAGGAAGGTCAAGCCAAAAGTGTGCTCCTTGGTGACTTCCGGGAGAATAGCGAAGGATGTATCTCCGACAAGTCCACGGGTGACACTGGCCAGGGCTTCACGGTTGACCGAAAGACCCAATCGTGCAGCAACTGTATAAGTTAGTACGTATTTAAGCCAAAGCGGTTTATAAGCTTACAAGGAATCAGAGCACGATCGGCGAACGAGTACATCGCCCATACGTTGGGTGCCCAGTACGCATGACACAGGCCCCGGGAGAAGGGGAACAGTCGGTCCTTCAATTGAAGCAATTGGCCCCAAGAGGCAAATGGTCCGAAAGCCACGGCAAAAATGCCCACCACGCACACGCCGAGCTTGATTATGTTGAAGAACTGGGGCCGGAAAACCGATTTCGGATCAAGGCAGTAGGCTCTCAGCAAGTAAACGAAGTAGGCCAATGCAAGGTACAGGTAGATGTGCTTCAAGCATAGTAGCACGGCGAACGCGATACCGCTGTAGAGAAGAGTCGACTGTTTCCGCGCCAATACAATCGACAGGATCAGAAGGCCGTAGAGGAACCCGTTGTACTGAAAGTGGATATGGTCGATGATGAGGAGACCGGGGGACAAGAAGATGGATAGGCTGGCGATATGGGCAAGGTGCTTGTTCGACTGAGAGACGGACTTGACGAATCTATACACAACTTATCAGCAAAGCCCATTTTGCCTGTTCGAAGGGCACCAGTATTACCTGCTCAGGGCGAAGAGAAGGACAAGCTCCGTCACAATGACGGTAGCCCTCTGGAAGTAGACAGTCTGCCAAGAATCATAGCTGAGGTTGTTGACGACCAGCATCGCCGGATCCGCATATCGTGCGGCGTGGGAGAGCACCCATTCGAAAGCCGCGAAAAAAGGGGGGTAGTCGAGCGTCCATTCCGAGGTTTTCTATCCAATTGCCCACACTCAGTACTCCGAAGCTAAGGGGTATGCGCCGGGGCTCACGTACCTCGTAGTACCACTCCTGGACCGGTAGTGAGTGGGTAATCGCAAGCCAGTTCCGATGTACCTCAAAGTCGGTGGATTTGCTGCACGGATGACCATCAATTAGCGTCCCTTCCAGGAGGTGTCAAGCCGGTGCGGGCAACGTACTATGCGGGGAAAAGGAGAATCTTGAACGCGGTGGCAACGACGGCGCATTGCGCCAAAGAAGGATAGAGATCAGCCATTGGAGGTCGTGCGCATGACGCGCCGTCAACAAAAGAGCGATAAACAAGGAGCGGCGAGCTGGAGCGGCAGCGGGAGCATGGAGGGAGGTGGTGACGGTAGTGACGGTAGTGACGGTGAGGCGGCGGAGAGGCCAGCCAGCGAGTGCGGCGCGGCACTGGCACTGGCAGCGACAGGCGGCGGCAGGGCGGCCCATGGCTCCGATCCGGGGCGGGCACGTGACGGGCCAGGGACGGCGCTGAAAGGCCAGTGTGTCCCGATGGACGATCGAGACCGCATTGCTGCGCTTGTTGTGCTTATTGTCCCCCGATCCCCATGGAATTCGCGTCGGACGTTGGAGTCCGTCACTCGGTCGTTCTATCCAGCCTTGAAATCCGCCATCTGGTCGACTTTTCCCCGGCCACCACCTCCATCGCCCGGGAAATCCGCTTCTGCGTCATCGCCATTGTGGTTGGGTGGACCACCTCGCGCGTCGTCTCCGCGTTGTTGAACCGGCGATCATCGTCCGACCAGTAACGACACCAGCCTTATCGTCCCTTCTTCATCTCGGCAGTCGGACCTCTGCAGAACCATTGCCGGCCTTGCCTGCAGCTTGGATACCTTTCTGTCCAGCTCTTTTTCCCCTTCCCTTAACAGTAGTGACGGCTTTAATTCATTCTACGAGCCTCCGATTCAATAGACATGATGAAGATCTCCGCATCCCTTCTCTCGTTCGTTGCTGCTGCCACCGCGCAGTCGGTGATTGAAAGCGCCAGCTTTGGCTTTGGGCAAACGTAAATCTCCTATCTGCATGTGCCAAATTCGATATATTGACCCTGCTTTAGACTATCGCCCAATGCCGATTCCATCCCTGGATGGGAAATTGGCGGAGAGTCGCATTCTCCCGACCTTGTATGTTCCTTCTGGACACATGTCAAACCATGAGGTTACTGACTGTGGGGTAGCTTTCCAACAAGATCATCCTGACTCCCCCGTACCCCGGCAATACCAGAGCGTTTGCTTGGTCCCAGACTCCGTAAGTCCCTTTGCTCTACCCCATTGAATACTTACTGATTGAATGCAGTGTATCTCAGTCTGAGTGGACGGCAGAGTATCAATTCCGCGCGACTGGTCCCGAGAGGGGTGGAGGTAACCTCCAGCTCTGGTATGCCAAAGATGGAAAGGACAAAATCGGCACATCCAGCATCTATACCGTCAACCAGTTCGACGGATTTGCCCTCGTCATTGACAGCCATGGCGGCCGAGTAAGTCACCAATCACCATCCAAAGCTCAGACCTAACCTTCTCTCAGGGTGGAAGCATCAGAGGATTCCTCAACGATGGCACGACAGACTACAAGAGCCACCGAAGCGTTGACAGCCTGGCCTTCGGTCACTGCGACTACGCCTACCGCAACCTTGGGCGGCCATCCACCATCCGTCTGAAGCACACCAACGCCGTCTTTGAGGTCATCGTCGATGACAAGCGGTGCTTCGCAACCGACAAGGTGAGTCTAGCAACCCAGCTATCTCTCTGTCCTCTCCATCCTAACTGAACCAGGTTGCTCTCCCTGCCGGCAATGTCTTCGGTCTGACCGCGGCAACCCCCGAGAACCCCGACTCCTTCGAGGTCTTCAAGTTCATTCTCCAGTCCGCCGACTCTGGCACCGGCAGCAGCATCCCTGCGCAGCAGAACACCAATCAGCAGCCCATCGCCGCACAGGAGCAAGTCATCCCTGTGCAGCAGCAGCAGCAGCAGCAGCAACAACAGCAACAGCAACAGCAACAGGCTCCCACAGCGGACGGCCGCGCAACCGTGGAGCAATTCAACGACCTTAGCAGCCGCATCCAGCTGATCAACCACGCGACGAACAACCTCGTCCGTGACATCGCCAACCAGGACACCAAGACCTCCAACCGCCAGGTCGAGCTCCTCCAGAAGCTCGCCACCAAGGACCAGGTCACCAGCCTGGACGCCAGACTCCAGAAGCTGGAGCAGATTCTCGAGGCGATCCAGCGCGACCTGGAGGGCAAGGACTACCACAAGCGCTTCAACCAGCTGCAGGAGACTCTGCGCTCGTCGCACCTCAGCATGACCGAGAACCTCTTGGGCGGTAAGTCCCATCCCAATCCCACTCCTAAGCCTCGCCACAAAACTAACAACCAATCAGTCATCACCGCCTCCACCCCCCGCATGGGCTTCTTCATCTGCCTCCTCATCGCATTCCAGGTCCTTCTCGCCGTCGCGTACGTCGTCTACAAGCGTCGTCGCGCGAACATGCCGAAGAAGTTCCTCTAAGCATCCCTCCCACCTTTGTACCTTAAGGACCTTCCCACCTTAAGTGTTGGTTCACCGCTACTCCACCGTGAACCACATCACCACCCCTCACCCACCACCTCAACCCCCGAAAACGACCTGACCTCCGGCCGTATGATGTGCTGAGTAGACTGTTTATTATTTAGCCCTCGCATCTCCTGTCTTGTATCCGAGATGTCACCATCATTTCTTGTCATGTAACTGTCCCAGCATCATTCTTTTTTTATCGTGTCACTTGTACATTGCAATTTCCATTGAACTCTTCCCGGCGCTTATTAGATGGTCTTTCATGTTGGTAGTTAGCTAGCTCGCGATGTAAGTACCTAGGAGACGAACTTGATGATTCTTGTGTCTAGCTAGATACTCCGTACCATCCATCCTCAGGTGAGGAATGATTCTCCATGTGATGCATACATACCAACCATCTAAAAGATAGATGGAATCCCTTAACCTCGGTGTGAAACAACACACTTACATACTACACCCTCTTCGACAAGGTATCCATTTATCCAATACTGGTAGACAGATAGTTAGGTAGACAGGCAGACAGATCACCCATCAAAAAAAAACCCAAACCCAAACCCAAACTCAAACCCAAAGAAATAAAGAAGTAAAAAGAGCGGTCACCCAACCAACCAGCCAACCAACCCGAACCCCTCGCCCTCATCCTCCCCCTCACCTCTCACCCCCCAAACCCACCACAAAGAAACATGAATAACCCACCGTAGGTACCTCCGGAGCACAGTAATCCCACCTACTACTACACTACCGTAGGTACTTTCTTTATTCCCCCTATTCACCTCTTTATACACCCCACCACTACCAACCAAACAGACAGACACCAGACAGACACCAGACACCAAACCAACCCTTCTATCTTACCATAATAAAAGACAGACAGATACCAGACAAGACTACACATCCCCTCACAGAACAATGAAACTGGAATAACGAACACAAGTACTCCCTACCAAATTGGCTAATGAACATTAAGTACCTTAATTATTAAAATGAAAGGTACTCTGAGGGGCCGAAGTATCTACGAACAAAAGCCGCCGACCCAGCCGGGGCGGGCTCGGGGAAGGCAGGAAGTGGATGACGACGAGCGGCCGGGAAGTGTCCGCCAGCCCTGTTAAGCACCCTGCCGGGCTGGGACCGGTTATTGGTCCAGTCCGGTCAGTGCAGCCAGTCTGTCCAGCCAGGACAGGGAAATACGAGCGAAACAGTGATCGTCTACTTATGTACCTAGGTACCTAGGTAGTCTTCCTTGTGTATCTATAGTATCTACGTTGAAAGAGATGGATAATTAAGTGTATATCTTCATAACATAGCATACTACCGTACGTAGCATACCGTAACCGAAGAATCCATGGTATGTTTTTAAGTATGCAATTTGAACTCATAAGCAGGTAGGTAAGTACCCAGGTAAGGTAGATAGATAGATAGATAGATAGATAGATATGCTATATAGATAGAAAGGCCATGCAATCCATGCCATGCTCTTGTAGTGTAAGTAGTAAATAATTGCGCCAGAAGATACCAGAACAGACATGATATGATTCCACCACGACCGAAAAAAGCAAAGAAATCAATCAATCAAGAAAAAAAAAATGAATGTTCCCCCCCCCCCAAACCAACCGACCAACATCAGAAGGAAAAAAATATATATACGCCTGATCTCCTGAATCCCAACAAGGCGGATGGAGGAAGGAAGGGGAGGGAAGGAGGGAGGGGGGTGCCGACCGACCGACCGACCGACCATCCATCCATCCATCCATCCATCCATCCAGCCGACTTAATGCAAGAAATATTTTTTAGAATGCGCCATGCTAACCGAGAAGAAGAATAATGATGATTAATACCGTGAGCAAAATACATGAGGGCGACTGGACCGGGTGGAGGTGTCGTTGTGGTATGGGAGGTGTGGGTGTGGGTGTGGGTGTGGGTGGGTGGTTCGAAGGCCGGGTTTTGCCGACGTCGGATCATGGGGCTTGTTGTTGAAGTTCATGTTCGTGGAAATAGGGCACCCCTTACCAGCATGGGCAGGGCAGCGTCAGTGATCGCGGGCATGGGTAGTATCATCATAACACGCCAACTTATTTCCTAGATTTAGAAAAAAGAAGTGGACTTTGACAAGGTATCACCGTCACTTGTAACAGAATAAAAAGGATTCTTCCCACCCGTGTCATATGCATCAAGTCATTTATACAACATGAAAAATCTGTGCCATAATATGAACAAGGCACTGGCCGTCGCCGCGGTCAGGTCCGTTTATGGATTACAGTTCAATAGGAGCATCAACATGTTCGGGGCTGGTGGACTGGGATGTTTGAGATGGCGCACTCAAGGCTTTGATGCGCTGGTCTATCAGATCCTGCAGTCTGCGGAGTGATGCTATCTCCGTGTCGGCTGAAGGCAGGCTGTCTGGTTCGTTCGCCTTCAGCTGGTCAATGAGTAGGTTGATTTTGTCGGCTTCGACACCCGAGCTAGTCTGACTGCCCTGGGCGAAACTGATCAGGTTTGCCGCGGCTTCCCGTTCGGCTTTGGTGCGCGAGTTCGAGATGGCCGTGGTGGAGTCCTCAGCAATAGCTGGGTTCTCGGATGCATAGAATGCCTTCGCATCGGCGATGAGCTTGTCGAACTCCGTGGTTGCATATTCAAGATATTTATCGGCGGCCTCTTTCATCAACTTGTATTCTTCGTTCTCACTTCTCCTCACATCAGACACGTCAGAAATCAAACAAACCCCCAAGCCCAAGGGGTCACTTACCGTTTCACGCGATAGATGAAGTCGAGTTTGAGCCCGCGCTCGGAGACACGATACATGACGCCCTCCTCTTCCTGGTCCTCCATTCTCTGGACGTCTTCCTCGTCTGGAAGAACTTCGATGTCGACCATCCGAGGCTGCTTCGGACGGCGGATTCGTTTCACCATATCATACCCTTCTTCGTCTTGGACGGTGTAAGCAAGGTCATGCCAAACGTGGTTGGGACACATCCAGTTGTGGTGCCTGCGTTCGCTGCCCGCTTTTTGCATCGGTGGCATAGCCAGAGGTGGATCGACACAGTCCATGTGGAAGGCACAAGGACAAAAGTCGCACTGGATGATGGGCCGGTTTCCATTACTGGTGCGTCCGCAGGCAGTGCAGATAATCATGTTCCCCTTTGAATCCGCTGTCCGCATGAGATATGGGTCATCGTAACGGCCGCTACGAGTCCCTCGCCCACCACGGTTGATTTTGGGTAGTGTCACGATCTCTTCGTATTTTCCGCCATCGCCAGTACGCACACCTGTGAAGTAGTCACGGAGTCTTGCGGGCAGTGCGAAATCTTTCTGCTGGGCGCTGTCAAGTGCATCAAGCATGGAGCTCATAGGTCGCGACAATGAACACTTCGGGCAAAACCAATCTCCCTCGGGGGGGTTCGCCGGATCTAAAGGCGGATTTAGACAGGAGAAGTGGAATGAGTTCGGACAGCCATCGCAACACAGCAGCTGACCGCTCTTGTTGCAGTTGTGGCAGAAATCATTGTTCTCCAGGCGTTCGTTGTCACTACTGTATGTGTGTTAGTAATCATGTCAAGGCCCAGGAGGAATGGATGGGGAAATCACCTTAAGGTAGGGGTCAGTCGTCGGTTATCCCCGGCATCGCTACTTGCTGGACTCTCGGATCGCTCTCTGCTGTTGGGGACAGCCGCAGCCGACGCTGCCTGAGATCCGCTATGTGTAGTTGGAGCAGGCGAAGGCACATTGGAAGCAGGCTCGGAGGCCAACGAGGAACGCAATCTACTTTCGGACGCAACAATGTTAGGGAGAGATTTCTGTAGGCGAGTGCGTTTGATTCTGGCGGTTTCCTCGGGATTCGGATCCTCTTCTGATGCATCCTTCAGCTGGGGTTCCGTGGCGGCAGTGGGCGGAAGCTCTGCTGATTGGTGGTTCAAAAGTTCCTTCACGTTCGCCTGAGATGCACCGCCCCTGGCTTGTTTCCCTTTGGCGCGAGTGCGGAGTGCCGTCGCCCCCGGTTCCATCCCAGGGGCAAACGTTTCGACGTCGAGTGACTTTGCCGAAGAGAGGGAGGAGATGCTGCTGGCCGACCGCGGCCGAGCCAGAACCGGGGCCGGAGCCAAGTCTTCGCCCACTTCCGCTTGAACCTCCTTCCAAGCCGAGCGCATCACACTCTGGAAGACGGAGCGTTCCCGCGGGCCGGGATTTTCCTGGCAAATACTGTCTAGAATAGAGAGAGCAAATGGGTCTTTGTGGCAGGTCTCCCAAAGACGGAGGAGCCCGCGCGAGACCGGAATGTTATTCGTGTCCACCGCTAGGCGGATAGCCTTCTCGACCGCAGTCTTAATCCGCTCAACATCAACATCTGCTGACGTAGGGACGGGAAGTGTAGTGAACTGAGACATGTCCACTACGGGCTTTATCTTAATGGCGACAGGCTCGGGAACTTGCTCCTCCGCAGGGGTCAAGGGGGTTTGAGGCTTATTGCTGGCTTTATCTCCATTCGATGTGGCCTGCAAGCCTCTCTTCGCAGGGATGTTCTGGACACTGGGCTTTACAGGCGCCAGCCCAGCTTTGCGCAAGTCGGCAGCGGATGGCATTGCTCCCAGCGGGCGCATCGTGGACAGGATAGGATTCGCGCCATTCGACACGGCGGACCATGGTGTGTCTGCGTAACTCGGGACTGGGACTCGAAGAGGAGGCTCCAACCATTCTGTACTGTTTCCATCCACATGCGATTCACTCAAAGTGTCTGAGATGCCATTGCCCGATTGTTCCAACCGCGATTGGGTCCGAGAGGGCGGGTCTTGTAAAGGGTCGGTAGCCACGCGACTGTGCCTGCCAGTCCGCCGCTGTTTGCGAGGTCTCGTTGATTCGGTAAAGGAGGAGGCGGTACTAGTTGCGCCGAGTGGGGTGGAAGGGCGGGAATTGTTCGACCAGGCATGGGACGAGGAGCGGAGGTTCGGAGCCATTGTTGGTAGAGTAGCCAGGGCTAGCAAGTTGCAACGCCTGGGAACACAACGTTAGGGCGCGGAAACCAAGAAGAACTCCAATTCATTGGGAATTCAATTACTCACCCATGAAAAGATTCCAAGCTAACACCGAGCTTGCCCAGCGTGGCTGGTTGGAATCGAGGCCAGCCCGCGCGCTGTCTGCGGGTTGATGGAAGGAAGAAAGGTTGCGGAGTTGGAGCGCCGGAAGTTTTTCGAGTCAGTCAGGCCTCCTAGGGGGTTCGCCGCGGCTGCTGCCACAACCACGGAATTGACACACTTGAGCTGGAAAATCCATACGTTAGATCTCTGAACTCCTCTTTTGCTGCATATGGCAGATCATTTGTTATTTTAATATTCGGCGCGGTGTACGCTTACCGATCTTCCCTATACGCGCGAAACGGCGGCGGAAGGGGGTCAAACAAATGTCAAGACACTGCGTAGATCTTGCAGAAGTGGGCTTTATGCCACAGAAAAAAGCAGATAAACAGGTAGCAACACCCTTGCTGCAAGATGTCACGTTGCTCGGAGGTTGTGAGTCCTGCGATTTGGTCAGCCCGCTGAAGTCTAGAAGTGTTCACGGGGCAACTGATGCCCAACCTATGGAGACGCAAGACAAGAAACAAATGTATAAACCCCGGGTATAACTTTCGTCACACGCGAAGGCGAGACTCAGAATAGACTGAGGTGCTGGTCTTGACACATTTCTCATGATGAAAAGACTTGGAACATCGGGCAGAAACATGGAAGAAAGGTAGGCACGCGGAACAGACACACAGATTGCTAAGTCCAGTGAGAAACTTACCTAGACCAAAGGAGATGATCAAAGACTCTCAGAGCCGTGATCTGTTGTAGATATCAGGTATGTAATGGAGTAGAAGCTAGAAGCGCCAAGTAACTGCGTAAAAGTCCCAGAAAAAGGCGGCCCCGATTCAAGGATCGAGAGCAGAAACAGATGACCGTGATGACGACGAGTAGCGTGATGCGTCTCTTAAAGACAGAAACACAGAGAGATGGTGAGTAAAGACGAGTCCGTACAGCTTAGTGCTTGAAGAAGCAGGTAGTAGGGGATATGAAGAAGCGTAAGAGAAGATGGAGGGTTGAGGCTTGGGGATGAAGGCAAAGCAGGCAGCAGGAAACCCTGCAAAGTGTTACAGCCGCGCTGCTTAGCTTTTTCGTGCAGTAGGTCTGCAAAGGACGTCTCTGCAAAGCTTCCGATATCACACTGAGGAGAAAGGGGGAGAGGGCTCTATTCAGGATGATGATGATGATGATGATGAATAGCAAGAAACCTGGGTTCTCAGACGTGTTGGTTGGGAAGAGACGTGTTTTATATGCAGTAACACATCAGGCAGAAGTGAAGAAGAGAATAGAAGAGAAGATTGGATAACAGAGAGCTGGCTGTGGCTGGGGATTTGGGGGAGGGCGTGAAGAAAAGTGAGTGAATGGTTCGGGTGCCCCGTGAGCAGGAAGATGTCGGAGTCGGGGCAAGTGAGGGCTCTAGGCCAGACCAAGGCGTTAGGGAACAGACACGCGGTATGCGGATTCGGCAGCTAGGATTTCCATTCGTCCTGAGAGGATAGAGACGAGCAGGGGGGCTTCGGATGGAGGCAGGAGGGGGGTTGCTATATGGAAGGGGGATTGATGGACGGAGGAGGAAGGATTGGGGAGGCAGACGGAGCTCAGTTCAGTTGGCCCACTCCAACTCCACGCCCTGCACGCCCCAGATGCCCCCAGATGCCCAACCCTGTCTGTCCCAGATGGCCTCGGGGAAGCCTCCTGTCCAAGATGGCAGATTTTATTTCCCTGCTATGAAGGAACTTTGTTCATGCAGTGGACTCCCCCCTTTCCCACAGGTATCGTGCTCTGGGCCTATCTCTTGGTAGACTCAATGCAGGCACATTATCGGGTCTTTCACTCTACAAAGCCGCCAGAAAACTACAAGATGATCGAGTTAGGAGCAGACGTCTACAATCAGAGTCTATAGACTACAGCCTGATGGATCATTTCAGTCAGGGCTTTCGGACATTGTGGGGTGGCCACAACCAGGCAAGCAACCTACCCATAGCAAGACAAGACAACCTCACGGCAGCAACAATCAGACATACAATGGGATTGACTGATAGACGAAGGGAAATGGCTTGGAATGAATATTGAATGGGTCATGGCCTGGGGTGTTGAAGGAGGCCTACTTAAGCCGTCCCACTACGGGGGCGGGGACCATCCCACCCCTATTGACTGGAGGCAACACTGAATCTAGCCCTTCAGTCTCTGATGATGAAAAGCCGTCACATTACTGAAGGGCATGGTATAGGTCGGAGCGAGAGTTGAATGCCGAGGCCCATGCAGACCCGGTAGAACTAGTTGTAATCGGAAACGGTAAGGTGATCACCCCTTTTTTTGCTCGTTTTTATTTGACATATACATATCTTGTCTTTTGAACTAGTTATGTGACAACAAATTTTCAATAGGGTACTGTGGGAGAGCTAAGTCTCCCACCTGCTCATCTTTCACACAGTTTCCTGATCCTTCGTCATCTCCAAGAGAGCGCCCCGGATGCGGCTCCAAAAAGGATTATCATAATGGCGGGCATCGCCAATACTCCGGTGCAACGAAGGATGGACCCCGCATGGAAATCATATGTTTTCATTTGACCCAAAAAAAGGCCCCCGTAGATACGTCAGAGATGACCCCAGTCAGACGAGGCGTTTACTCGTCAGCCTTCTTGGCAGCGGTCTTCTTCTTGTTGTTCTTGTTCTTCTTGGAGCCGGTGGATCTGGCCAACGGGCGCTCAAGAATCTTAAGGATCTCCTCGTCCTCGATCTTCTTGTCCGTCTGGAACTTGGAAAGGTCGGGAGTGGCGGGGGCAGCCAGCTTGGTGATACCGTTCTTGGTGATGGCTGGAGATATGTTAGCAACGGAAACTCATGCAGGGGCAACGGGTCGCTGGAGAGCCCGATTTTCATCAGGAAAGCGAGGAATGAATAGAACATACCAATGG
Organism: Aspergillus ellipticus CBS 707.79; assembly: GCA_003184645.1. Classification (NCBI taxonomy): domain Eukaryota; kingdom Fungi; phylum Ascomycota; class Eurotiomycetes; order Eurotiales; family Aspergillaceae; genus Aspergillus; species Aspergillus ellipticus. Next base: position 46,124 of record KZ825945.1, on the reverse strand, counting down.
TGGTCAGCAGGCGGGAGACGGGAGCGTTGTCGGCATCACCGGCAGGCTCGTACTGTCTCAGGACACCACCACGGACACACTCGACAACACCAACCTTGGCGGCCTTCTCGTCCTCGAGCTGGCGCAGACTGAAGGGGAAGGTGCCGAACTTCTTGACAACCTCGGACAGGGTCTGTCTGGAGCTGGGGCGCTTGAGGATGTAGGTGGTAGTGGTACGACGGTGCAGAGTGGCACGGTGGGGGAGAGTCTTGACCTTTCCGGATCCGAGGGACAGACCAAGCTCAACACCCCAGACCTCACCAACGTCGGGAACACCCTCACCCTTGACACCGGTGTCGGGGCAGAGGATGATCTTCTTCTCAGACTCGATCTCGTTGCGCTCGAACTGCCAGCTGGTGGTGTTCTCGACGACATTGCAGTCGTAGATCTTGGCGACCTTCTCGATCAGCTGGGAGATCTGAGACTGGGTAGGGGGCTTCTCGGCGGCGGCCTTCTTCTTCTCCTCCTCAGTTCCGCTGGCCAGGAGACCGGGGGGAACCATGAGTCTGAGGAGAAGCTCGTTGGCGTAGTGAGTCGCGTGGATGAGGTCAGCCTCACGGCCGGTCACAACATCGGAGGGAGACTTGGAGTCGGCGACAACAACCATGTCGCAAACAATGGTACCGAAGCCATCGATCTGAGCACCAAGCTGGATCTTGACGATCTCGCCGGCCTTCAGGGTGGTCTCGGCCTCCGTGGCGTCAGACACCAGGGGAGTGTAGGGAGTCACATAAGAACTGGGGGAGACAGTCGTGGGGTGACCGACACCTTTGCCAGAAAAGGCACGTTAATTTACGAACCCAAGGGAGCTTTCTACTATGCGCAAAGGGAAAACATACCCTTCTGGATCTTCTTGCCCTTGTAGACCTTGGCAATTTCTTCCTCGAGGAGCTCGTCACCCTTCTGGCAAATCTCGACGATCTTGCTGCCCTCAAGGCAAAGCGCTGGTTTTTTGAGATTAGATTCCGGATCTTGCACTGGACGCGCGCCGAAGCTACCGGGGTGCACACACCTGAGACAGCTTCAAGGACCTTGTGGGAGATCTGAGCAGCAGTCTTGTACTTGGTCAAGGTATCGGGGTTGTTGAGGGTGTAGTCTAGAGACGGTCCGAGGTCGAGTTAGTCCTGACGGGAAGCGAAGAATTCCAGCAATAAATAGCAATAAGGCGGGCAGGGCGTTTGCAAGCACAGTGGAGAAAAATGAAGATGATTCTGGCATTGCTCTCCAGAGCTCCCGAACCGCCAGTGAAGCCGACAAACCCAGCCAGCCCATGACGCCGCAGGCAAGCGGGAACCCACAAACGCCGGACGTAGCTTTTTTCAAATTGGAAAGAGGGGTACTCAGGATGCACGTCAACACTTACCAACCTCGGGGGCCTTGGTCTCAGCCATTGTGTATCGATGGGGGGTCCTCGCGGTGGTGCGAGGAGACGGTCTAGATTAAAGGGACTCTGGGGCAGCAGTTCTAGCACAGCAGTAGAAGGAAGAGGAAAATGGACTTGGGCTGGAGAGCTGGAGAACCTTAGTCTTCTTAGTACTGGATGGAGTCGTGTGCATCGCCGTACGTATTACGTATTACGCCCAGGGCGGGGGCTTCTGCCTGGTTTTCCCTCTGCCCGGTGGGGTAGGGCGGCCGGCACGAGTAGGGCTCGGTTACTGACCGTATTGCCGTTACCCTCCGGCTCGGCCGCAGACCGCCTGCCGTCATAGCCCTCGATGCCTCGACGCCCAACCTGCAAGCTGGAAGGCTGGAACTTCCCCCACGGCGGCGCAATGCAAGCAGCTGGCGAGCCCGAAGGCAGGCCGCCGTGGTCGCGGGGCAGGCGAGACTGCCGGTGCGACCGCGTGCCGTTTCAGGTCCATGACACTGCTCAACGCCCGCTTGTGTGCGTTACCTTACTTTCCGACTAACGCAAACTCAGATGGCAGAGCTGCTGGAGTATGACATCACCTCGCTGTCGTCACCGATCGTCCCCATTGCAGCGTGGATGTAAACAGACCTCTGGCGGGGGTGAGGAGAGGGGTTCGCGGAGCTGCAGTTCTCTTCAACGATCCCCTTCACATAAGAATGTCAGCATACCAACCAAACACTCGGACAGAGAGAGGCCTGTTGAAACTCAACATTGGGCTCACGGTCTGCCACAGCGCCAATTGGACTGGGATTCTCACGTCGACCACTGAACCATTTAACATGTGGAGTCCTGCGATGAAGTTGCATGAAAAAGCAAATGACAATGTCGCTGCTCGTCCATCGAAATGGTTGCTAATAGCCAGTCTGCCTCAGACAATGGTCGAAAGGGACACGGGACAGCGTAAAAGAATCATTCTCCATTTCCGGGTTTCTATTTGGGCGATGGCCATAGAAGGCCATCATCCCATCCACCTTTAAGTCAGAAACAAAGAACTACGTGGCTTATCCATCCTCGCTGCTGTTTGAGCGGATCTCTAGGCTGAGGCATGGTCTAGACGAATCGCATGGGCAGAAATACGGGCTCAGTGCTCGGAATCCTTTGATTTCGCTCTGGATGATCCGGGGCTGCAACAATAATGCCAAGCATGTAAGAGTTAATTAACTAATTAACAGGAAACTGCAGCCTGGGTACGGAGTAGTCAGCCTTGGACTATTCTCGCTCGGCCCCTGCTATACGCCCCGGGATCAGCGGGGGCACCTTTCCGTCAAGCCCGTAAAAGCACATTTGCAAACGTCTATGCGGCGATCTGACTACACATCCGATCTATACGGGGAATGGACGGGCTAGAAGCCTCCCTGGAAAGATGATTTCCATTGTAGGTGGGGGATGTGCTGCAGAAATACGGAGTAGCGAGGCTTAGATGAAGATGCTTAACATAGTGCATTGCTGACTGTCTGTCACAGTCGGAGTCGGAGCCGGCAAATCGACATGCATCGACCGCACCACCACCGCCCGACCCCGACGGACTCAGATAAGACGCTTCTGGTTTCTTGAGTAATGAGTAGAGACCCAAATAGGCCATGTCTGTGCCAAACCCCACTGCATGCCCAGGCTCCCATTACGGGAAGGCTCCTGGTGAGTCGTCGTTAGCCGCCCTCGTGGCCCGACATCTTGCATCCCAGCACACCCCATCCCCGTTCCCCAATGGCCTCCCCAAGGCCAATCAGGCTCGCTGGAATCCGCCCCTCGCCTGGTGGGTGTGACCACTTCATGGTTGTCTGCAGATTTACTGCACCTAAAGCCTCCCTGTCATGGATCCCCTTCCACCGCCCCAACGTGGAATTTGGATAGAAATTTGGGGGCGAAAGTCTGATCGACGGGGGGCTCCAGCAATATAATAGGTACGCCTCTACACGCTGGGATTTTCCTGCCAGGCAGGCGCACTGCTAATCAACACATCAGTGTCGGTCTCTTGATGTCTCACCTCTCCCTCTGCACGGGCCGAATCTCTTATACCCGTTGCCAGGCATCATGGAGTACATCCGACGAGATGCTGTAGACAAGCGTTCGCCGCTGTCGCATGATGGGAAGGATGTCGCCATCACACTGGCTGTGTCTCTCTTTCTTGCGACTCTAGCGATGGGATTTCGGCTTTGGATGTCGAGGACGCGGAAGCAGACATGGCGAATGCCCGAGTATATGGCACTCGCATCTTTGGTATGTGAGATTGCCACTCCCTTGGGCACAGAATATGGAGGTGCCCACTTCACCCACCGACCTCTAACACACCCAATATCTACAGCTCATGTTCTACTCCTATGCAGCGGCAAACTACTTGAGTATGCTTTCTTCTTCTCACAAACCACTGGAGACTCTAACGGACGGTGCATCTACCCAGTCCTGACTGTCGGGCACGCTGGCTACCCGATGTCACACACACCACACTGGCGACTTACGTTCACACTGAAGGTTCGTATAGGATTGACTCAGCAGCGTTTGAGCCACATGTGCTGACTGCTTGGCAGTGTATCTACTACCTTCGGATGGCGTACGCCACAGGGTTGGGCTTGGTGAAGTGCAGTATCTTGGTGATCTTCTTGGCGGTCTGCGGTGCTTCATCCAAAGCTACTCGGCTCGCCATCTGGATAACCATGGCGCTGTGTATATCATGGAGCCTCGTGGCAACCCTCATGGGATTGTTGAGCTGCCTCCCACTCCGCTACAACTGGGACTTGCATCGCCTGGATGGCCACTGCGTTAATCAGAACGTTGCTTTCTCGGCGATCAGCGCGATTGATGCTGCAACCACCGTTGCTATAATATTAATACCGCTATCGAGGACCGTGGGAAAGAAGATGACTCGATCCCAGACGCTAATGTTGGTCTGCAGCCTCATTATGGGTGTATTGTAAGTCGTCCCCATTGGGCTCGTGAAGAGCTGTGCGGAAACTGACACATTTGCGAAGCATTGTCGCCATCACGGTGTTCCGCACAGTCGTGATTGCCAAAGTGGACTTCGACCACATCAATGAGACCAGCAAGATGCTTCCCATTTGGACCACCGTCGAGTGGACAATTGCGATCATGGCAGCCAATACGCCTGGTCTATGGCCCCTGATCGATTGCCTGACCTTCAACGACCCCTTCGTCTCCGTCGAGAACGGATTATACGAACGACCATCATACAATCTTTCTTCTCACCTGTTGGGCCGACTACGGACTCCGACCTTTGTCGAATGTGCTCGAGCACTCACCACGAAAACAGCAGCCGTGGAAACGGGCTCGATCCACTCCTCACGCTCCATCATGCGAGGGACCGCAACCAATTGGACTGAGGCGACAGGTCAAGCGCAGCGACCGGGATCTTTCCTGGCGTTGGAACCAGGCGAAGTACGAGTGCAGACGGAATGGTCCGTGGAGCGGTCATCATTCGTCAGAGGAGGAGGGTCAGGAAGAAGATAGACCCCAATTTGAATCACACTGCATTATAATTTTACGACAGAATGCCATATATAAACTAAATCCACGGTAATATAACGGTTCGCCTCGACACGTTTGGGTCGGTAGAATAGAATCCACGGCAACAGTGTTGGGGAGAGGGAAGGTCCCTTGGTTACTCGCTCTCCCTCCTCCCGTCTTCGGATTCACACGACTCCCCCGGCTAAAATCTGACGTGCATCCACCTGGCGTGGCAGCCTTGCAACACATGCTTTGGCGTCTTTCTTTTTCTTTTTTTCCATGTGCCGCTATTTTTTCTCTCTTTCAAGGCTCTGGTCAGCTTAGATGAAACATACCAGACCGGGGTCAAAAGCCCCTGGATGCGCGTTCTCATTCCATATCACTTGCATTTACGTGCCCGGTCTTTCAACTGGCCATTGCTAATTGACTCGTGGGTTTGGTCTTCTAAGATTAGGATGGCATAAGCAAGTAGACGGTAGTCAAGGTCCTGAAGGCCTACCGTAGGTACTTAGTAAGTGAGTAAGTAATCTCCATGTGTCATCTATCTATAGTTAGGTTCGCCTTGAGACAAACCCCTTGGCACTTCCACTGCCTCCACTGCTTACCCCCCCTCACGGGCTAGCAGGCGGGGTAGAGAGCCACCAGACTCCCCATATGCAGATCAAAATATAGAATTTACAGGGCTCTGTTGGTTCTGTTGTCTAGATCCTACACAGTACTCGAGCGGTGGGAAATCCACTCCGACTCCGGTCCCGTCCATCGTTTACCTCGCCAGTTCGCTTCGAAGTTGTCGTTCGTCCGCAATTCTTGCTGCTTAATTCTACCATGGCCTATAGCCGTCAATACGACTATATTATCGTCGGTGGCGGCACCGCAGGCTGTGTCCTGGCCTCGCGACTGAAGGAGGGAAACCCCTCTTTGTCGATCTTGCTGGTCGAGGCTGGCTCCGATGCTAGTAACCATCCACTGGTGTCGGAGGGAAGCAAAGCTTCGCTCTTGCTGGGATCAGAGATTGATTGGAACTATTCGACGGCTCCGCAGGAGTATCTTAATGGCCGTGTAGTAACGAATCATGCGGGGAAGGCGCTTGGTGGTAGTAGTGCCATTAATAGTGGTGAGTCTCTGCCTTTGGTTGGAGATAGATGTCTTTAAAAGGATGCAGGTGTTTGGTGAGTGTGGTGTACCGCAGTGCAAGGCTAAAGCTTTGAGGTGTGAGTAGGCGGATGGATGCGAGGATCGAAGGAGGACTATGATCTCTGGGCCAGACTAGTCGGTGATCCTCGGTGGAGCTATCAAGGCCTTCTGCCCTACTTTCGAAAGATAGAACATCACTTCGATCCTCATGGTGACCCGGAGGTTCATGGCTTCGGAGGCCCGTTCAAGACCGAGTCGGTAACGTCCTCGGGGCGCAAATATCCCCTTCGCCAGTCAGTGCGAGATGCCTGGGGCGCGGCTGGTGTGGCTTACGTCCATGACATGAATTCTGGGGCCCCAGACGGGCTATTTGAAATGGTAGAGAATCGTATCCGTGGGATGCGGCAAATGTCCTGTTCTGTCTATCCGCTAGACGTGGATATCATGACTGAAACGCTGGTACGACGGGTGATTGTGGAGGAAAGAGATGGCAAGAAGATCGCGATCGGTATTGAACTGGCGGGTGAAGGCCAACGCCAGATCATGGCGAGTCGAGAAGTCATTGTTTCTGCGGGAGCATACCGGACGCCTCAGCTACTGATGCTATCCGGAATCGGTCCATCCGATCATCTGCGAAATCACGGCATCGATGTGATCCTCGATAGCCCCGACGTGGGCCGTCACTTCCAGGACCATGTATTCGTCTCGCAGTGGTGGAAGCTGAAGAACCCAGAGCGAGGGCTCGCACTCGGATCACCTGCACTCACCGACCCGGCCTGCTTTAGAGGAAACCCCATAGACTTCGTAGCTTTACAGCCTGTACCGCTCGATGGACTCCGCGGAGCCTTGAGCAAGGACGACCCCAATAGCAATCCCGACGAGCATCCTCTTGTTGCCTCTCAACGCGGCCATGTGGAAACTTTCACCGTTTATGTGGCTCTAAACCCTCAAAATCCCACGATAGCCATGGATGGCACACATATTACGACGGGCGTGGCCTGTATGCTCCCAACATCCCGGGGCAGCGTCCAGCTGGTGAATCGCGACCTTCGAAGCGCGCCTCGGATCGATCCTAACTACTGTTCCACCGAGACAGATCGATATATCTTGCGCGAGGGACTACGGAAGGTACGAGAAGTCTTGTGCGACACTCCTGCCGGACAAGAGTTCATCGCATCTGAAACGGTCGAGGACGGTGCTCAGCCTCTGGGCCCTGATACTGATGATGAAACTATCGATGGTCTCATCCGCCGTCGAGCTATGTAAGACATTCTGCTTTTTTTTCGTCTGTGATGGTCGTGGTGAGGAGTGGCTACTGAGAAACACAGGACGCTGTACCACCCGGCAGGCAGTGCGTCGATGGGCAAAGTGGTCGACGGCGACTTGCGAGTGAAGGGGGTTGATGGGCTGAGGGTTGTCGATGCAAGTGTGATTCCGACTCCGTTGGGCACTCATATACAGATGTGTGTTTATGCGCTTGCTGAGCAGGCTGCCGATATTATTTTGGGTGTTGGTAATATTTAACTGAAGTTGTTTGCTCAGGAGCAGAGCACCGAGCCTTGGTGTTTTTATATATCCGCAACTACTGCCAAGCAAAAGAAATGATTGTCAATAGCAAGTGCTGGATAGATTGGCGAATAATGTCTAAGCGATGTCAGCAAATATGTGTCAGCGAAATATCCATAAATCCGCTACGAGATGAGCTGCAAGACAGCCAGAAACCCCGACGGGGTCCGAAGGAGGACGAGGTTACATGCATCAGCAGTTGTTTGTGCCAAACCGGGAGCAGATGCAGGCCTGGCCCAATCACAGCGCCATCTGGACCGACCTCACCTCCTCACCTTAGTTGGTTACTTAAACGCCTGCATCTCGGGCTTTCCCAGCTCCCCATGTGATATAACAGTCTCTCTTCCATCAGGAAGCACAATTAGTGGTGTTCTACAGCTCCGCCCATCATGAAGGTGCCGACTGAGCTCCCCCTCCGCATCCTGACCCACAACATCCGATATGCAACCTCGTCGCCCTTCAAAGGCGAGCGACCCTGGGCAGACCGGGTCCATCCCCTCCTGAGCGAGCTGCAATATAACACACGCCACCAGGAGGCCTTCATCTGCCTGCAGGAAGTGCTGCACAACCAGCTGGAAGACATCCTCGCCGGGCTCAACTCGAAGCATCACACCTCCAACGCCTGGGACTATATCGGCGTCGGCCGTGACGACGGCCGCAAGGCAGGCGAATACTCGCCCATCTTCTACCAGCCCGCAATCTGGCAGCTCCGACACTGGGAAACCGTCTGGTTATCCGAGACGCCCTCAGTCCCATCCAAGAGCTGGGATGCGGCATCAACCCGCATCGTGACGGTGGGGGTCTTCACCCACCGCGCCAGTCGCCAGACGATCCTGGCCATGAACACGCACCTGGACGACCAGGGGTCTCGTTCCCGGTTCGAAGCCGCCAACATCATCCTCGGCAAAGTCGACGAGTACCGGACGGGGGCCGCCTTTGGCAAGATGATCGTGGGGGTGTTTCTGGCCGGGGACTTCAACAGTCAAGAAGACCAGGAGGCGTATACCGTGCTGACGGCGCCCGAGTCCCCTTTGGCGGATGCAGCAAGGTTGGTGAGCCCCACGGAGCATTACGGCAACTACACGACCTGGACCGGGTTTGGCTACGAGGGGCAGGACCCCTCGCGCATCGACTACATCCTCTTGGAGTCGACGGCGGACAAGGTTCTCAGCCATGGCCGGCAGCCGTGGAAGGTGCAGGGATATGCGGTCCTGGCGAACCGATTTGATGATGGCATCTTTAGCTCGGACCACCGGGCGGTGGTCATCGATGTGATGTTATGCGACTAGATAGTGACCGCGCTGGGACTTGGCTGGTTACATCAGTAGTGTCAAGGGTCCGTCCATGGCAGCAAGCAACGCAGCAAGCGTGATCCGAATTTGTTCCAAGGTTCCAGGTGTTGTTCTTACTCTGTAGAGCACTGGGAGATAGAGGGCCGGCGTCCCTGTGGATAAGGTATCTGGGCTGGACAGACGGTACCGAAGCTATACGGTTCCGTACCGATCCGAAAGGCCCGTATCCACTGCCAGACGAGAGTGTGACGCCAAGGGCCCGACATGACGCCCTAGCGGAAGGCCGGATTGCCGGAGGCGGTAAGGTGCGGCGTCACCTGATGTCCGCATGGGGTTTAGCGAGCGGGCGGGCGCCGATTACCGTACCGAACCGAAGACGGTTTTACGGCGGCCATACAGTAACGAGCGTAAGGAAGGTTGCGATCGGACCAGAAGGCCAGCAGCAGGGCGATTGTACTCGGAATGGCTTCAAGAGAGGCCTCAGAGGCCTCGCGAGACGTGTGCTTCGCGCAGGAACGTCTCCAGCGCTGCTGGCTCATCCGCGACCGCCCCCCAGCTGGCCTGCTGGCCCTCCCCAGCGGCACCCGAGCAGCCCAGACTTGTAACGGGCGTTTTTGCCCGCCAGCAGGACGAGCCGGCAGCGCCTCTCGCTTCTCGCAGTCCATGTCTCGCTCCCTCCGTCTTCCCTCTCTCTCTCTCTCTCTCTCTCTTCTTCCTCACCTTCCCCCCCCATCGCATTGAAGATCGCGGAGACATCGGCAATCCCACGATTTGAAACGCCTGAACGATTGGCCGGCGCCTCGAGAACTCGCAGGCGATCGAACCAGGAACCCCGGGACCAAAAAAAGAGGACAAGCCTGGCCAGCTCCAGCAGGTATTACGGAGCGGCGTCAGCTGATTAGTCGTTTCGATCGTTTGTCTTCCGTTTTCTCGCCAGCAGACTGAGGCAAAGACCCAGACCGGCACGCAGACCCATCCACACTGCTGCCTCCTGCCCTGGAACCAGCCGCTCGCTGCTCGGATCACGCATTCTATCCTCCGTCCTTCTTGGTTAGTAGCTTTATTGCCCTGCTTGCCTGGCCCGATTCGGTCCTTTCCTCTCCTCCCTCCTTTGGTTGGTTGGCCGGTATGTTTCTTCTCTCCCTCCTCCCTCATCTCCCCCGTTCTCCTCCATTGTCGCCTGCTCTCTCTCTCTTCCCCCCCCACCGCGTGGCTTCGGCTTCCCGGCTCTTTGTTGGGAGCCGCTTCGACTCACGACGCGGAGAGGGGATTTGTCTGGTGGCTTTGCGGCATGCTCGTCCCATGCACATCGCTGACGACGTATCGCGCTTCCGCTCGGTGCGCCGTCGCGTTTCCGTTGCGATTGACTCCGTGCCCATGGCAAACCCGTCCAGCTGGCTGACTTCAATGTGACCGACCCTGCAGTCCTCAAGGATGCTGCCGTGACCGAGTCGTGATTTCTCGGTTACCCATCGTTGCCTATTTGATCGTGTCGCTTCACCTCTAGACCTACCGGTGCAATTGACACCTATTCTGTCTCGCCTGCCGCGCCAAGGACGACCTCGGAACATACCCATCCCCCACCATGCCGTCCCCCGACCTTTCCCAGTCCGGACAGCTTCCAGTTGACGCTCCGGCGGATGATCAGAATGGCTTCGGGATGTTGAACATGAGCGGGGACCATGGCTCCGCCTCCGTGACTCCAACGGGACAAGGCGCGGGCGGATCGGATTTGATCGCGGAGGGGAAACACAACGCGAAGGCGGTTCTGGCAGCTTCGGGCATGTCCCTCGCCTCGGAGTCGAGCCATGACGCGTCGAACGGCAACCCGTCGCCCAACAGTGCCAACGGATCAGGGGCGAGTAAGAAGCGATCTCGAGACGGTTCCGCCCTCCAGCCCTCGCCCTCGACCGAAGACCTCCCCGTGCGCGTGCGCGAGACTCCCGCGGAGAAAATTCTCCTCGAGGACTATGTCAATCGCGAGTTCCATCATTCTGCACTGGTGGCGTGGCAGAACCCCAGCCAGGAGATCGTGCAGCAGAAGCGCGCTGAGCGCGATTATTTCTTGACGGTACGACGGGAAAACCAGATGAACCCGGCGGCTCTCTATGGTGTTGGCTACGAAGGATTTGGAAACCAACGCACCGACCTGCGAAATCAACATCCCCAGCTGCTTTACCCGGCAAATCGACGCCGCCCCGGAAATAGGAGGACTCGGGAGCTGCGGGTTTCGCGCAAGGATCTCAAGACCCAGAACGAGCAAGTTGAAGACCTGGTGCCCATTCGGTTGGACATTGACTGGGAAAAGATCAAGATCCGAGACACCTTCACGTGGAACCTCCATGACCGGGTGGTCTCTCCTGATTTGTTCGCAGAGAAGCTCGTGGAGGATCTGGGCATCCCTCTGGAGTCGTGCGGTCAACTGGTACGAATGATCACATCAAGCATCCAGGAACAGCTCTGCGACTACTACCCTCAGATATTCATGGAAGAAGAACCGCTCGACCCTCACCTTCCGTACAATGCCTACAAGAACGACGAGATGCGCATCCTAGTAAAACTCAACATCACCATTGGCCAACATACTCTGATTGACCAGTTTGAATGGGACATCAACGACCCCCACAACTCTCCCGAGGAGTTCGCTGCCCGTATGACCGACGACCTCTCTCTGTCCGGCGAGTTTACGACGGCCATCGCGCACTCGATCCGCGAGCAATCACAGCTGTTCACCAAATCCCTCTACATCCTCTCCCACCCCTTCGACGGACGTCCGATCGACGATCCCGACCTGAAAACCGCATTCCTTCCCACCCCTCTACCCTCATCCTTCCGGCCCTTCCAGGCGGCGAAGGAGTACACCCCATATCTGTATGAATTGAACGAAGCAGAGCTCGAGCGGACCGAGGTGTCGATATCTAGAGACCAACGGCGACAGAAGCGGTCTGTCAACCGCCGCGGTGGACCCGCCCTGCCGGACCTGAAAGACCGTCAACGGACTATTCGGACCATGGTCGTGTCGACAGTCATACCCAACTGCGCAGCATCCATAGAGGAGAGCAATGTCTACAAGCGGTCCGGCTCCAGCCGCGCCAGACGCGCTGCTGTCGGACTCCGCGATACTGGAGACGACTCGGAGGAATCGGACAGTGATGAATCTTCAATAACAGCATCCCCAGCTATTGGACCTCATCTGGCCCAGGGTACCGCGCGCACGCGAGGCATGAGAGGAGCGGCCACCGCGGCACACGCGGCACTGCGGGCTAGTCTAGGACAATCCGCCACCCCTGAACCGCACAACGAGGCGAGAGCCGCGAGTCGGAGGCGGGAAATCCGCGAGGAGAGCGTTGTCGAGGAGCCGGAGAAGCTGGTCGTGAAGCTCCGGATCTCGAAAGAGAGGTTCCGCCAGCTCCTCACACATGGACTCCAGCCAATACAAAGCCTCGCCGCGTCTACCCCGACTGCGCAACCGCTCTCCCAGCAGGGCACCCCCCAAGTGCAGACTCCCACCCCAAACCCCATGGCTCCGCCCGCACCCCCTCAGTCTGAAGCCCGCGTATCAAGCATTCCTCCCGCACAGCGACCCGGTCCCCCCCAGCAGATCGGAGCCGTAGATGCTCCCCATCCCCCTCAGCCAGGAGTCCCCGGGGTGAGTAAATAAGACCTTACTTCTATCTGGTCGCCTCCCCACGGGCCGCGATATCGGGCTTCCAAAGATGTGCCGCAGACAGCCACATACTAACATGGTCTGATCTAGCCCCCGCCACCAAACTGGCTCGCAGCGGGACTGATACGGTTGAATCGGTTGTACCCCAACGACTCATTCGAGGGCGTCATGCGCTACAGCGCGGTTGATACAGAAACCATGCTCCCTGTAGCAAACGCCAACAGCCAGCCAGGCCACAAACTGAAATATCAATATCTCCCGCGCATTCGCTGTCACGACTGTCCGGGCAAACTGTACACTCCCGGGCCCGGCACGACAGTCGACAACTTTGAAGTCCATCTTCGCAACCGTCAGCACAAAGAGCGTGTGGAAGACAGAATCGCGAAGACGACGACAGCGGCCGGAGCAGCAGCTGGGGGCAATGCATCATAGTAATTAATGAGTGAACGATGGGAGCAGACTTCTACCTTTTTTTTTTTCCCTGCATTAAATGTATACTTTATTCTTCTCCCTCCCTATGCGTATCACCATTGCCTATTTGCACCACCCAGTCTAAACATTCTGGTCCCATTCGATGTATGTATGCGTGCACATGACTGAGCGATTATTTGGTGTCGTACCTGATCTGCATCCCTCTATTTATCATCGTCCATTGGTTCATCCTCATGGCATGTCATGTCATTCCATTTACCTGGAATACCAACCTCATCTCTGTGATATGATCCGATATACCAAGTTGGTCACTAGTACCATTATTACATTACTATCACACCTACTACCCCTCCATCCATCCCTCCATCCATCCCTCCACCTACCATCTCACAAGACCTTCTCATCTCCATCCATCCATCCATCAATCTATCCACCCATGTCCTACTCATATATCTAGTATCTCTCTATCTCATTTTATTATATACCATTCTCAGCGTAAATAGGACCCAGTGCAGTCAAGTCCAGTCCACCCCAGTTAGGTTAGGTTCAGGTTCAGGTTCAGGTTCAAATGTGTGCTGTGATTCAAAAAAAATAAACCAGACATTTTTTCAGTTCTCTATATCCTACTTACCCCTACATATGTGCTTTTTCGCATCGGATTCTAGTTCAATTTGGGATGCGGTTCTGGGGGTTGTAGTAGATGTATGTCTTTTATAGATGGATTGATGGGAATAGGATAATATAGTACCTGTAGAATGGACAGGAGATGGGGGGGGGGGGGGGGGGGTTGGTTTGGTATACACTTGTTTTTGTCTGGTTTGTTTCTTTGTACATCGTGAGGATGTTTTGGTTTCTGTACGTAGGTACTACTTACTTGTGTACCCCGTACCCGCTGTTCAAAGTAGCTACGGTACTACTAGTACCTACTCTGTCATACAAAAAAGAAATTCACTGTATAAAGTCGGTAGGTGTTGTGTGGCTATTGTCTTTTTTTTTTTCACATTCAATAATTCATGCACTCATATAAGTATCGAACTACCTACCTACCAATCTACATACCAACTATCCAACCAACCATAAGTAGGTGTCTAGACACCAGTGATACACCATATCCATGACACCTCCACCATCATGCAACCTACAAATTACATCTCCATCCACAGAACCCCAACCAACAAATCAACCTATACAATCTATTTATTACAGCTTACTCCCTTTCGCATCATCCCATTAAGTAAACAAACTCCATTAGATTAGATCAACCATCTTACTCCAGTCCCGGTGCGTACTCTTATCCTAGGTAAGATAGACGGACTGACACATACAGAGTACAGACACGTAGACATTGCGGAAAAGAGGAAGGAAGGAAGGAAGGAACCGCAGCCTCACTTCGCCTCCTTGCCTCAAGTGTCCAACAGGAATCCATACCATACACAGCAAGCATGCAAGTAAGCATAGTGGTAATGAAAAGAGACAGTCGGAAATAAAGTAAAACTCCATTTCAGTATCCTAGGTGTCGCTCCCTCTCTCCATCGGATGGAGGAAGTGGTATTAGAAGGAGAAAGTGAAATGAAAAAGAAAGAAGAGGCGACGAATGAAAAATGGATGGATGAATGGGTATACACAATTCAATTCAGCTTAATTCGGTTCGGTTCAGTTCAGTTCAATTCAAATCAGATCAAATCAAATCAAATCGGTTAGGTTAGGTTAGGTTTGAGGAAGCTGATTTCCGAGGGTGGAAGGAAATCAGGAAGAGAGAAAGAGTATTTGGCGAAGAAGAAGAAAATAAAAACAAAGACTCGCTCCATCAAGGATTATAATCAAATGAAATCAAATCAAACTTCCATGCGTCACAGTTTTGATACATACATACTGGCTAGGTAGAGCGGAAAGTCTATCCTCTTCGAGATCGTCGGGTCGGTCGAGTAGGTAGACTGGCGGCTTTTTTGCCCTTGGGTTCAGAGGCCCGCCCCGTGGATTTCTTGGGGGTCATAGGGGGTGGTGATGACAAGGGGGAATCGGACACGTCACTCAGGAGCTCGTCAAGAGCCGCCTGTTCTTCTCGTGATTCCTCCTTGTCTGGCTGGTTGGCGTGGGCGTTCTCCTTTTCGGAGTCGCTGTCGGCCTCGCTCTTCTCTTCCACATCCTCGTCCTCGTCCTCGTCTTCATCGCCATCCTCTGGTTCCTTTTCCTCCTCCCAGTCGGCCATCTCCATGTCGTCCTCATCGCTGTCCCGGTCTGCGTAGCTGACCCGTCGGGACGCTCCTCGACTGCTGCGTCTCCGAGCCGCGGCCGAGCTGGCCTTCGCGGCGCCCCCGTCCGATGACCATCCGTCTTCGTCCTTCTTCTTCTTGGGTGTCCTCCTGGACGTTCCTACCGAAACGGACGATTTGCGCGTCCGAGTGGGCTTCTGCTTCTCTTTCTTCGCCTTCTTCGTAGCGCTTGCGTCACCGCCTGTTTCGGTCGGTTCGGGCTTTCTCTTCTTCGCTGCGCCCTGGGACCCGCTCTTAGCCCTCATCGTGGATCGCACAATGCGATCTAGTAGATCTTCACCGTCCTCCGGGAAAAAGTTCTTATCGGCAACTTCTTGGGCCTCACGGTGGCTGCTCATAGGAGCAAAGATGGAGCTTGGTACTCCCATCTTGCCAGGGTAGGTCTGAAGGATGTTAGTGGCACCGGCGGCACCTCCAAACTTGCGCTGCTGGGAATAGATGTCGGCAAACCGACGGATCGTTGCTTGGGCTAGGTCCGAAAGCGTGTGGAGACGGGTGCTCATCTCATCAGTCTTGGTGATACCGTCGCGTGTTTGTTTCACACGCTGCGCGACGTGGAAGATTAGCGACAGGCTGTGCTCATTAGCCACAGCCTGCAGGTAGAAGAGGATGTAGCGGGCGAAGTCGGTTAGTTCACTTGTTCGGGTTGACTCATCCAAATCAGCGGGAGGGTAGTCAGGATGGTACGCAAGGAGGGACAGAAGACGCGAGAAGATAGACTCCATGACTGTCTGGTCGCTTTTGCTGCTGTTCTGCTGAGAGAAGAATCCCGCCCGAGACCGGAGCCAGGTGAGAGTGCTCTCCCTCAGACTGTCCTGAGGCTCGAAGGCAAGCAGGAACGGCACCGTATACCAACGGTAGCTCAGGAGTGCTTGTTGCCCGAGCTTCTTCTTGAGCTGGCTGATGAAGCCACTTCGCACCTCCATAACGGGGTCCTGCGCCACCAAGGCAATTGCGTTGAAGTCGCGCGGGGTTAGCAACTGGTCGCAAAGAGTCTCGGACGCACAGAGTTTCAGTAGCGACCTGGCTGCCAGAAGACGCAGCCGAGACTTCTGCGTTGCGGGCGTGTCCTTCTTCTTGGACAACTCGCCATCGTTCAGAACGAGTTTGTTCAGGGTATCATAGACAGGCTCCGCATGGGCGCGGAAATCATCCTCGCCATCAGAGCCCTCCTTGGCACGGAGCCGATTGACAATGATCTTGATAGCCCATTCCTTGGCGGCGGTTTCATCGTCCACCGCGTCAGACCACGAATACTCGGCGTCCGGCTCCGGTGAGCGGTTGGTCAGCAGGATCTGGTTGACAGATATCGAGATGATGGCGTCGCTCTCCTCATCTGCCTCCCGCGAAGCCAAAAGGTTCAGCTGAGACAAGGTAGCCAACTTGGTAAGGAACCGGTCAGACCCATAAGTCCAGTTCGAAACGCACTTGTTGACAAGATCCTTCGCGTACATTTCCTTCTTATCGGTCACAGCCATCAAAATCGAGACTGCATGTTTAGCAGCCCTGGGTGACGGACTGTGGAGCGCGTAGCTCACCAGAGCCTGGAGGAATTTGCGGTCCTTGGGCAGTTTCGATGGAAGTTTCTTCGCGAACCCAGAGCATGCTTTGAGGATCTCTTCGGTGCCAGCGCCGTCTGTCGTCGCGGGAGTGGGTGCCCGCGATTCGAGATCCTTACACATTTCCTTGACCTGGGCCTCTAAGACCTCCGGGTTGCGAGAGGAGATTTCCCGCAGCATTTCGTGTGCAGGGTTTGCCAGTCCATGCTCATCCGTCCTTGAGATGTTCATGATGGCCGAAATGTGACTCCTGTTGAAGACTAAAGAGCTGCTGCGGTACAGTAGGGGCGTGAGAGTCTCAAGAAGAGGCGTGTTGTTGGAGCTTTGTAGTCTTCTGGAAAGCTCCTTGATAGCTTTGATCACGGTCCGGTAATCACTTTCGGCGAGCATGGCAAAGCGAATCAGCTGGTAGGCACGACGATCGTGTACCTTGGCGAACTTCCACAAATCCGCCGATGTCCGTGACGCATCAGGGAGGGTCTTAGCCAAAGCGTCAATTAATTTGTTCAAGTTTCCTTTGATATGGTCTTGGTCTTTCTCCATCACACCGCCCTGAACTTTTGATTAGCAACTAGATATTCACAGTGTGTAGTTATTACTCACGTTGTAATCCTCGCAGGCTTTCAGGTAGACTTCCATCACTTTTCTCATCGATATTTGTCGGTTCTGCATTGCAAAGAACACTTTCTTTGCCTTCTCATCAAGACCCAGGAGAAGGGTAAGGATGCGGCGGACCCGGATTTTATCAACATCGAATTCGGAATCGCCTTCTGAGCCTTGTGAATCTTTCTGCTTTTGGGACTGACTCGAGCTGCTTCGAGTCAACTTGGCCTTGACGGGAGGGTAGTTGAGCGGAAGTAGAATCTCATATAGAGCACGGTCAATTAGGATGTGGATATCGGGGTCGTTCGTGTAGAAAGCATCGAATATCTTCGACGGTCCATCCTTGAGCAGAGAGGCCACCTGATCGTTAGCCTCTTCGATTTCGCCGGCAGCAACCGCCCAAATACGGGCCAATGTCGTTATGGCATGCTCCCGGACCTGTGGCCTGCGATCCTTGACTCGCTCTGCAAGAACGAAGAGCACAGAATCTTCGCTCGAGAAACCCCCGCTAACACCCAGTTTATTCACCACATGTGTCAGACCAAAGTTGCCGATCGCGTCGACGGCGGCCACTCGGACCTTCTCGTCTGCATCCCGGAGCATGGAAGCGATATGTTTGATAAGCGTCTGCTCTTCGCCATCGCTCAATCCAGAGCCACCCGCCGACGTCAGCAGAATGCGGCCGATAACGGTCACCCAAGCAGCCCTGACTGAGGCGGATTTGTCCAGGCGCCGGCTCAAGAAGCTCTCGTACGTCGAGCTGTGTGTCTGCGAGAAGGGCTTCGGGGAGAATGGCGTGAGAATCACACTGGGCTGGGGGATTGTCTGGGCATACTCCGCCAATGTCACTGGCGGATAGGCGATCGGATCCATCGGTGGAGGCGGGGGTGGTCCAGCAACCCCAATTCCAGCGGTCAGATCGCCGATCGTCTGTGTAGCGAGCAGGCGCAATGATAGCGACTCCGCCGACAGTTCGGCCTCCAGTTGAGGAACAACGTTCTGCAGCACCTCGGGACATCCTCTCCACAGTTCGCGGATCAGACGGTGCGCCTTGCTCAACTCCTTGATGTCCTCGCCCTCCTCGTCGGAATCTTCCAGGTTCGGTCTGCGACTGTGCTTCGAGGATCCATTCGCGCCCTCCGCGGACGCATCGATGATGACGTTGTTGAAATACTGACTGATGTGGCTCGTCATCCGTTCCGGGCATGCTTGGCAGATGGCCTTGGCCATGTTGTAAGCGGGGGGGTAGTCCTTCAGTAGAAGCGTTCCTTGCTTATCGTCAACCGGCGCATCGCCTCTCTTTGCCCTCTTGCTGGGAGCTTCCATGGCACGGGGGTCGATGCGCAGGAACTGCGCGACTATAACATCCACCACATCTGCGGCAAGAACGGGCGATTCATCGATGACCGTCACGAGCAGGCGCGTCATGTCAAACTCGACATTCTTGGCGACATCCTCCCCGGTGGACGTCTTCGAGGATCCAGACACAATGTCGAAGCAGCTCGTAAACAGCGGAATAATCAGGGAGTCGGGATGGTCGAGATCTGTCATGAGCACAATACTCTTCACCTCTGCGAGTGAGTTCAGGACGTAAATATGCTGAGCATTGTAAGGGTTAGATGGATCCCCTAATGCGGGGATGATGGAGGTGACGATGCAGGTGAAGATGTCCTAGTATTCGGCAGACAGTCAGTACCACTCTCGCACCCAAGCGCCAATGCGAAACATCGGCCGGTTCCCCAGGGGTCAACGGTTGTCGCACCTTGAGTTGGTTGCTCGTGAAGGGCGCGTCGGGCGCACAGAGACGCAAGACATCGACAATACAGCAAGCCGCCCACGCCCGCACCCCCTTATCCTTGTGCGCCAGCAGATGAGCCGTCGCCAGCTCCTGCGAAACCTTCTTCAGCGAGTTTGTGTCGATCTCCTCCTGCTCAAGTTTGCGAAGCTCCTGCGCCAGCGTCTGCAGCCGTTGGAGCAAGTCCGCAATGGGGATGGCGGACCGGCCAACGCGCCAGGACAGCGGCTCATTGAATTTGAGGTTGCGAAGACCGGTCGAGTTGTCCTCCGGGTCCACGACCTCCGAGGCGACGGAGGGGCCTTGACGAGTGCGCGCGGGCATCGTGGACGAAGCGCGGGGAAACCGAGAGAGTAAGCTTCAACACACCATGCGCTAGTCGGGAGGGGGCGGAAGAGATAGGCGGGCGATGGAGGAGGGAGATGCAGGATTGATCGATAGGGAGGGAGGGGAGAGCCGGAGGAGGAGATAGCAGGGGAGGAGAAGGACGGGGAGGGGGAAGCTCGGTCGGTGGTAGGTTCAAGGTGAGTGACGGCAGAGCGCAGAAGCAGCAGACAAACCGACGGACGGGCGTGACAGCCGGAGAGCACGATTGGACGATTGGCTGATGAGAGCCGTCACCGCCTCCCACCGCCTCCCTCGGGACGCGTCGCGCGCCGGCTTTCTTTTTTCCCTGCGGCCGTCGAGCCTGGCGATGCTGTCATGTCAGTAATTGTCAACAACACTGTCAACACGGTCGCCATCCTGACCTCCCTTCGAGAAGGGAGTAAGGAGGGATTATGCCTCTCCAATCACGGCACGACCCTTCGCCCCTGTCCAGTGGCCGCCAGCCGTGTGTCTGTCGTGGCATCGGTCCGGATCCAACTTTGACCAATCACAGCATTCGCTTCGGGCCAGTTCAAGACGGCTTTCACTGCAACTCGACAACATGACAGGGAGCTTGCCACTTCCCCTTCCGGAGTGAGCTTAGTACTCCCGAGAAGATCAAACTGTACTTCGCCTAAGCAGTAAGCACTAACTAAAGCAGAGTGTATGCTGGAACGCCTCGGAGCATTCCCGGAATGGCCATTGCACCTTCTATCATCCACTGAAACATCCAACTAGAATCGCTGAGGGGAATGATGAACCTAGGCAAAAATCCTGTCAGCAGCTTTTCTCAAAGGTTCATTCTGTAAAAGAAAAGGGGTATCGGGCAGTACGGTAGTTGAATATAACAGACGAGCAGGAAGCAAACCTCTAGCAGTGCAGTGACTCTCAGTGGAGGTATCAGTGACGACAAACATCATAACCACTAGTGAACTCTACGAATAATCCGTGCAACACCCCACCGTAGTCTAACTGCCAAACAACTACCACATCCAGATTAAAAGCTCCATTAACTGATATACTGTGAACGGGCGGCTATTAGGGTTCAGCACCTTGGTAGAGCGCCCACCTACATCACCCAAGCCAGTCCAATATCTACAAGATACCACTACTCCATAAACCAAATATCAATTCCATTGACAAGAATCCAACTACAAACCCAACCCCCCTCCCTCCTTACTAAACCCCTAAACACCAACAGACGCC
This sequence comes from Aspergillus ellipticus CBS 707.79, assembly GCA_003184645.1. NCBI lineage: Eukaryota > Fungi > Ascomycota > Eurotiomycetes > Eurotiales > Aspergillaceae > Aspergillus > Aspergillus ellipticus. The sequence continues at coordinate 25,322 of KZ825945.1, read as the reverse complement.
TCCCACTCCCTCACCCCCTCCCTCTCCTCCTCCTCATAAACCGCAAACCTCGTCCCCTTCAACTCCCCAACACACTGCCAAACCTCCTCAATCTCCCCCTTCGCCCGCTCCACCTCCCCCATCTTCCACGACGCCATAGCCACCGTCTTCCTCGCCCCGATACCCTGCGGGGACGCCCTACCCACCCTCCCATCCACCCAATCCCTCGACTGGACCGCCAGCCCCCTCGCCTCCTCATACTTGTCCGTATTCTCCACCAAAAACCCCGCCAGATTAAACGCATAAACCAAGTTCTCCGGCTCCCCCGCCACCAACACCCTCAGCCCATGCTCTGCGTCCTCAATCCGACCTAGTTCCTGATCGATGCCTGAAATGGCCATCACGAGCCGAGCCCAAAGCTGCGCGTCGGACTTTGGGAATCCTGCTGCGCTATCGTCGTCGGGGTATTTGGACTCTTCGGCCTGGAGCTTTTTCTGGAGTAGGGAGTGCAGCACGGTCAACTTCTCGGGCTGGGGCGCGGAGGCGTATTGGATTTCTTCGTTGAGGGAGAAGTGTGAGAGTTCGGCCGAGGTGAAGCAGACGAGGAAGCTGCGCGCTTTGTGGTGTTCGAAGGTGTTCCAGAAGGGCGTCGTGGGGACGGCGTAGTCCCAGGGGAAATCGGGGACTTCTTCTTTGGGACCGACGGCGCCGGTCGAGAAGCGGAAGAGTTGCGCGGGGAGGGTGGTGGTTTCGGTGGCCATTCTGGGGGTGATGGTATGTATGTAGAAGGATATGGAGCTGTGTCTTGATGAGATGGGTTCGGTGTCGAGAATAGGCATAGGGGTATGGGAACCGGATGCTTATATAGTAGAAGGAGGGGCGGGCAGGTCGACAGGGAGTATTCCTGGTCATGAGAGGAAGTTAACCCGACCTAGCATGGTATGGAGGTAGTGGTCTGGTCTACTAGTCTTGCTCCTTGTCATCACGGTCATCACACCTGAGCCAATTGCAATCTAGACATGAGGGACACGTCACTAGGCTGGTAAGGCTACCGCGCAGGAATGGGGTATTAGCTTGATACTTGAGTGTTCGCTTCAAAGTAAGATAGCAATCTTTGGTGTGTATGATGTAGAAGGCTCACGCAAGATACCCATTTGAGGTGCCTCTAGCGATAGAGGCTAGCTTGAGAGAAAGAAGTTTCCACCAAACTCACCCTTCGAACTGGTAGTTAGGCACCCATGGATCTGAATTAAAGACAAAAAATCTGGGCCAGATAACTGCTAAGCTTTTCGAATAGCAGCTCTCCTAATAACTCTTCCGCTATCTAGCCAATCTCCCTCCACCATCTCTATCTATCTTACCTCCAAAGCCCCCCTTCCACTAAAATCACGACACAATACCACCGCCAGCCTTGTGGACTGACTCCATCCCGAATGTAAACTAGACCCCAGCCTAAAGCTTGCATTAATCTCGCAAGAGCTTAGGTCTGTTCCATTCCCCTCTTCGGGCCGTTCTAGGCTCTTGGTTTCTTTGTTTATTACGGAGAGGTAGGTAAGGAAGGTCATAGCGTATTGTGAGTGGCGCTTGGGGGGTGGACTAAGGTATCTATCTATCTTTCTTTAGGCATGGGGGGAGATAGTGCTTAGTTTCTGTACGGAGTATGCTCTGTGTTATCGGGGGTAAACCAAGTAAATGTATCCATCCACTCTTTGACCTGGTCTTATAACTAGGTATTTTTAAGGTTTTATACGGTTTCTTCCCGATTCAGACAAACAACATATTTATATAAAATCAATGGAAACAAACAGGTCAAAACAAGCAAGGGGCTAGATCGCCAATACTACTATCGGCCGGCCACCAGGCGGAGGACATGCAGAAACATGTTCTTCCGACACGGGGCTTAAATGAGCCCTGTGGAACGGTCCTCCAAAGCGCAACATACTATTATCCCCTTCTCATACTCTTTTTTTCATGTCTTTTTCTCATCTTACCGCTAAAGTTCTAAGATGAAGAACTATTCTGTCACTACGCGAAAGTTTTGGGGCTCTTTACAGCATCGAACTTTAAGGTTCCGCTTTCGCAAGCTTGAGAACCAACAGCATGCGAGTGCCTCGACAAAACATGGGCAAAAATCAAATGTTACACTCCATGATGGATTTTTCCGGTACACTTCAGGGAGATGGATTGTAAGTGCTTGGGATACTAGACTTCCTGTTAAAACTGATGCTCTAAAGATTCAAGGAACATCTTCGTCTTTCAGAATGATTCCTTGGGTTTGATGTTTCTGCACTTCAGAATGTTGTTTCTGCTGCATCTGGCCGTTCGATATCCGATCTCAACCCCTTTAGTAAGCTATCAGAAGGTGGATTCAACCGCATTTTTAAAGCTACTTTCAGCGATGGAAAGTATGTTATTACGCGACTTCCATATCCAAGCACAGTACCAGAACACTATGCCGTAGTAAGCGAAGCGGCAACTTTAGACTATCTTCGACTGCATGGTATTCGCACACCGGAGGTATATGGGTGGTGTTCGATAAAGGCGAATCCCGTTGGAACAGAGTATATCATAATAGAAAAGCTGGATGGGACCCCACTCGGTGATAAATAGTCCTTAATAACACTAAAAGAACAATATAAGGTTATAAGGCAGATAATCGAATAGGAAACGCGATTAATATTACTACAGTTTCCTGCGTCTGGAAGTCTTTACTATACCAAGAACCTTTTATCGGAGAGCAGGATACAACTCGCTGATCCCAATAATACAGTATTCTGTATAGGACCGGCGGCTCATTATAGCTGGTGGTATGATAAAAGAACTTACTGAATATCGATAAAGATCCTTGTAAGTGAATTATCTTCGAGAACTGTACTCTTAACATTACTGACTACCTACAAAAGGGTTGTTATTAATTAACATTTTCCGAGCAGCTGGCGAACGTGAACTAGCTTGGACCAAAGCCTATGCCAAACCTCGCTTGCCCTTTAATCGACTCTATAGGAAGATCTATTATTTGAAGTACGTATCACCTGATAGCCATATCACGGACCTTACTAAATATCTTTAAATAGTACCCTGCTTAGGGTATGCAGACAACTTAACTTTAAATTGATCTATTATACGCTATCCTGATCTTCGACTAAATAATATCCTTATATCTGAGATAAATAAGATGATTAGATTTATAGATTAGTAGTATTCTTCTATTTTTCTTCTCGGTATTATTACAAGAATACTAACTCACTTCCAGAACTATAATAATCCCGAGTCGGAGATGCTGAAACAGCCTGAGCTTGCTTTTTCTCTAAATTATAACTCTTTATCTCTACCTGAGTAAGTATATTTACTTAAGACTCGACAGAAAAGGCTGATATATTTTCTTTATATCGCGCTTACTAAAAGACTAAATAAGGATTATTATAATACTATCTTTAATCAGTCTGTCATCCTCCGCCAACGGCTATTCAAGAACACCGGTATACCCTGGGAGGAAGACTTAATATCGCTGCAAGCAGAACTTATTCATTCTATACAGAATTATTTAATAATTGTACAGACCACCGGTGCAGAGTAAATTAAGGGTGCTTGTTCAGTCGCTCCGGTAAATTACTCAGGGGGGATTATCCGGGAAATCCTGGACTTAGATGCTCGCTAAAAAGAAGCCAATATTATAATTAAAGAAATAAGAAGTATCTTAAGAGTTAATATTTTGGGTTGGGTTCTAAATAGTGATTATGATACTGTAAAAGGAGTGGCTTATAATATAAAAACCAGAATACTTAAAACGGCTGAGACTTCTGAAGATGTTATCAGTGTTCGAGATTATTTTCCGTTTAATGACTTCGATGAAGTGGCTTGAGGTATCATTAAGGTTCTTCAAGTGTTCATGTTATTTTAACAACAATACTTTTGTGCTCGACGGCACCAGCACACTTCAACTTGCCATATTGCTATCATTCGGAACAGCGTATAGAATCACCACTTTCACAGCAGCATAATGCTAGTGTTGTCATGCTAGGGTCTTTGATTCATTCCTATCTGTTTGATGCCCCTGGTATTTTTGAGACTGAGACGTAGTCTTTTTTTTTTTTTTGACTCAATTATCTGGTAGTGACATCCTATGCATCAGTGTGTTTCTGACCTCCAAAGTCAAGTGCTTCTACAGAGAATCATTTATCAATGTGACAATGTCCCTGGCCATTGTCAGGCGAAATTATTGATCTAATAACGAGATCCGAAGACCTGATGATGTGGACGTCTTACGGTCTTTAAATAATAGATTTATGAAAAATATTACTATTAATTACTACAGACTAAAAAAATCTATAAATAATATAGCTATAGCCTATATGATAATAGTCAAAAAAATAATAAAGAGCTGTTTTCTGTAGTATAAGATCACAGCCAAAGGTATAGCTAGAACCTCTATATTTCTTATATACATGCAACCACTGGATACAATCGTTTTCCCCTTACTGCGTAACTTATTACTATAGTCTATACTATTATTATAATTTATATCACATCACATGCAGATGCCACTTCTTCATACATACCCATGCCATCATCATATCCCAATCAAATAAACATTACTCGTTCACTAATATATCCAATCCAAACGAATCCAACAGAAACGCCGTGCTGATGCATGCATGCATGGGGAATGCCAATGAGACAAGGTCATAAGGTCACAAGCGGGAATCACTTTTTTTTTCAATCATCGCAAAACATGGATCAATCAAATCACAGCTTGGGGCTGAACTTGCTCATGGCGCGCAGCTTCTTGCCGTAGAAGAAGAACAGCACGGGGATGGGGATCATGGCGATGGTGATGAAGCCGAGGAGACTGGACGCCCAGTCCACGCCCAGCTTGTTGTACATCTGCGTGGCGAAGAGCGGGAAGGCGCCGCCGAGACTACTCCGGATCAGGGTGTTGGCCGCAATGGCCGAGTTGGCGAACATCAGGTACACGTCGATGATGTAGTTGAGACCCTGCATGAAAATCACCAGGATTCCCATGCCGATCGGGATACCCGCCACAACTTGCGCGCCCCAGGACGTGCTGGGGTGGGAGGTCCATCCGAACCAGAACAGACCGGCGGGCAACAGGACGGACGCGAGCATCATGGGGAGCAGACGCTCCTCAGGCACCACGCGACCGTGCTTGGCCAGCTTGCGTGCGAACCGAGTCTTCGTCTGCCAGATAATCAATGCAACACCGCAGAGGACTCCAATCAGGATGCCGATGAACGGCAATCCGGCGACGCCCCCGCTGGTCCAGCCGCGCACTTCTTCGAAGGAGACGGGGTAGGCCTCGAAAAAGAGGTACAGGATGCCATAAACCAGCGCCAGGTATAGGGTGATGAGGAGCAAGATGGGCTCAAGGAAAAGCATCATGATCGGCCGCAGGAGGTACTTGGTCACGATGTCGTTCACGGTAGGCCGTTGTCGGTCCAAGAGAGCGTACAGATCCGGGTTGCCGGTCTCCTTGCGCAGACGGGCCGCCCGCTTTTGCAGGATCAGAGGGCCATAGGTCTCGGGAACAACGATAAAGGCCGTGAGACCAAACGCCGCCGAGGCAATCAGTGTAATCCAAGCCGTCCACCGCCAGCCAAGGTACGAATCCGTGAGGAAGCCGCCGACAATAGGACCTAGAAGAGGTCTGTTAGTTGCGGACATGGAGTGCAGAAAAGTTCCACTGTCGAGAAGATACACGTACCAAGCACAGGACCAACAAATGTGGCACTTGCAAAGGTTGCAATAGCAATCGCACGATCAACGGGATCCCAGAAGTCCGCCATGGCGCCGCCGACGACCGCAAGAGGCGAGCAGCCAAAGATGCCGACAAAGAAACGGCAGACCAGGATGGTCTCCGCGTTCTGAGCTACCGCAACGGGGATTTGGAAGATGGCGAAGATAAGGTAGCCGGAGAACAAGGGGATCTTGCGCCCATAAAGCTCCGAGAGAGGGGACCATACCAGCGGGCCGATTGCAAAGCCAAACACCACCAGACTGGTGGCCAGGACCATGACCTCTGTCGAAACGCCAAATTCCTCCGCAGTCACGATAGTGGCCGTCGAGAAGACACTACTGGCGAACGTAACCCACATGGTCATGAAAGCAAAGGCCATGGTGGCCACCCACTTCCTCCAGTAGGGCATGTTTTGGGGGTGCTCTGGGTCGTCTGGGCCATCCCAATCCACCAAATTCGGATCCTTTGTGTCTTCAGTAGCTTTCTCCATCTCCGCTTGAGGGGCCGCAGCCTCAACATCATAGTCGTCTTGTTCCAGACCCTTGTCGTGGAGGTTCTCGGTGGTTTTCTCGATGTCTCTCTCGGAGACGGGGTCTGAGTGGAGGGTCGATTCGGAGGATTGCAGAACCTCCTTGTTGTTTTGGTCAAGGGAAGAGGTAATAATATTCGAGTCCGGTGCCGTGGCACCGGTGGTATGATGCCTGTCGCTCATTTTCCGGCTGCGCTCACGCGGGAGCTCGAACAGCGATCTGAGATTGTATCGGGATAAAGATAACCAGACAACACAAGGCTATGATAGGCCGGAGGAGGGAAAGTAAGTCGCGGGTGATATACGGTTGTGCGGTGGTGAGGTTCGCTAAAGATACCAAGGAAGAGGGGAAATATGATCTGCTGGTAAGGGCCATGTAGACATTTTAAACCATGGAGCTTGCTCCAGCAAGTGGGCCTCTCTCCAGGCCAGGATCTAGCCAAGTAATTTGGCCGGCATCATTAGCTAAAATCCGACGACGGCGTTAGGACTTGATTGAGCGCGTGGGCGTCTCCAGTGCTCCACTCCCACGGGCGTCCCTATCGCCAATACCCCGAGACCGATCAACGCAGTCAACCATCGCCCGACCCCGAGATGTCAGTGGTGGATGACATGATGCCCATGTTTGGACTTGGTTGCCGTTTATTCCGAACCATAGCAGCCTGACAAAGTTCCTCGTATTGATTATGCCCGCCATTGGAGGTCTGGTGGTCTGCAGGACACACATGGCCCGAGCACCATGAATAATGCCTGTTTTGGCTGCATAACCGCCCCTCTGACACCTGAGATGCAAAACTTTTACTCAGCAGGGAAATCCTTCTCGCGCGTCGGAAGCTCCAAACTACCGAGCACCATGAATAATGCCTGTTTTGGCTGCATAACCGCCCCTCTGACACCTGAGATGCAAAACTTTTACTCAGCAGGGAAATCCTTCTCGCGTCGGAAGCTCCGAACTACCGACCTGACTCGTGAAGGTTATCGTAATTGGACCCAGAGCCCACTTCTACCCGATATCATGGCATTGTTATCTCGAATCTCGACATATTTCCGCCGTCCGTGCTTATGCCGCTGAAGCTGACCTGACTGTCAGACACAATGCACGTGTGAGAGAGAGCCTCCGGCTTCTGGAAACCGGGTGGCATCAGTAATCAGCATAACACGCCATGCTTCCTTGTGGCATCCGGACCTACCTAGGCAGGTTGGTCAGCGATGATTCGTAATCGCCTGGCACCATCTCTCGGCGCGGCTGCTGCTAGATACATCGAGTGACCAGCCATGAGCCAACAGCGGTGATGGCTGAGACCGAAGCCCGAGGCGTTACCGGATGCAGCCAGCCCTCCAGCGCGACGCCCGTGACTTGACTCAACCCTCACAACCCGGCCCCACAGCCAGGGATCCTGGACCCAAGCCGGGACTTGACTGGGCGGACCCATGCCGCCGTGGGCCCGCGGTTAAGGGGTTCCGGACTTAAGACACAGATAGTCGGCGGTTCTTTGTTTCTAGACTGCGACTACGGGAGTCAGAGTACTCTTGTGAAGAGCAACGAGAGTTTGATAAGAATCCTCTTGTCTGACAAACCCAGTATGCATCTATCAACTCTAAGTAACACTTACTTACCTACCATAACAAGCGACATACGTCATACCCACTCCCCAACTATGTAACAGTAAACAACCTCATCTCCTTCACCGCGAAATCCCTCCCCACCATCCACAAAAGTACTTAACTACCTGAAGTACGTACACCCAGTTATAGTAGATTTACCCGCCCACGCGACCAAAAATAAGAAAACGTACAGAGAACATGCAAACAACCCAGCTGAAAACCTGAGACACCATACTCCTATAGTCTATACTCAAGTAGGCAGTCTATAGCAAACCCACCAGGGTACATCCCAGTACCCTACGGAGTACAATTATGTATACACCCAGGAACAACCCAGGACAGGAACCCATGATTCAAACACCCCCCCTCCTCCCCGGTCGACCCACGGAACCCCCCAGGACCAGACCAGACCCCACCCAGCCTAGGCAGAGTGCAGACTGGTTGATAGAGAAAAAAAAAAAAAAAAAAAGAAAGAAAGAAAAATACGGTTGGCGTGACTAAGCCGTACCCGTTGCTCACCAATGAGCGGGCTTGGGTTTATAGTGAGTCGGCTATTTTACTCTTGTTGTAGATTAGAGGGACTTTGAGAATTAGGTACAACGTACGTACTACCTAGTCTACCATACTGTGTAAGTAAGTCGGGAAACTCCACTATCACCAATGAAGTTTGATAATATTACCCTATTTTTCATTGGCGGTTGGTTTCTTTTTTGGTTGGGTTGGTGGCTAGACCGCGAAGCCAAGCCAAGCGAAATCCATACTCTGAATTAGGAAATCCTCAGCCATCGAGCACTACCTATACAGCCATCTACTAATATTATGATACTTGGTGGTGCTATGTGGACGAGCCTAGCCGGGGACCGAACGCCGAACTGGATTCACTGGATTGGATTGAAGTACTCCGTACCTGGACTGGACTGAGCCGGGCTGAGCTGAGCTGAGCTTCAGCCAACCAACCGACCGACCGACCGACCGAGTGAGGCCGACGGATCTATCCCTCCATCTATCTTTTCCATAACAGTTACAGAGTGTTTACGGATGGGGCACCTACTCGTGCGCACGCAACCGGACAAAAAACTGTGAGTGGGCTGTTTGACTCATTATTATGGAGTTGGGAAGCCGTGCATGCAGCGAGTCGCCACTACTGTGTACGGTAAGTGGGGACGGAGGGAGGGGCTTCAAGATTGCAGGTTGTTAATCGGTGCCGGGGGTTGATTAATTGGTTGTTTGGGGTAGTTAAGCAGGTTATTTTCCCTGGGGGGGATGATCAGTTGATAGGTCGGGCTGGTTGTTGCTTGCGATGGGGCTGAGAGGCTGAGGAACTGGGTTGATGGATGGATGGATGAATGGATGGTTGTGATTGTGGTACTCTGTGTACCTTACTGTGCAACGAGAGGAAATGGGGTTGAGTGAGGGATTTTGTTCGTAACTTTTGAGATCTCTTGAAACATGGGCCAAATATCTACGGACAACTTCGTAGAAAAGGTTCCATCTTACACATCGCTACTATGCAACAAGTCATCATAGCCAGGCAACGCCCAGCATGGGCCGGCCATCCAGAGCCAGCGAATGGGATTGGTACATCCTTCACTATGTAAGAAATGCAATATACTGCTACAGTATGCTGCGCCCGGCACGAACCTCCCAGCCTGCGGTAGATTTCCGAATGGGTATCCAAACATTGCCCCGTGCGAGATCCCGCCGACGAGTAGTCCCAAAACAGAACGCCTGAATCGCTTGCCCTTCCCAGAACCAGAACCAGATCAATTGCTTCAGAACGCCGGCAAATGCTATACGCTAGTCATGTATCAAGAGCTGTCATCGAGAGGGTCATTCACTTCTTTGCGCTGCTTCAACGTATCCACGGCTTTCCCCACTTCGTCCTTGGCCACATCTTCCAGGGTGGCCTTGGCTTCGCCTTCGAGAGACTCGACACCCCCCACTCGCTCGTAGAGCATGCGAGATATTCTTCGGTTGATGTCGGTATATTCATCTTTGGTCACGGTCTTCGACCGGTAGTAGGGTTTCAGCGCGGTTCCGACAAGTTTCTGAATGTCGGACTTGACATTACTGGATGGACCAGCACGCGTCGGTGAACTGTCGTTCGACCGAATCATTGCCGACCGGTTCCAAGACCGAGGGACCCGACGGTTCAGGAACCCTGCAGGAACGCGAGACGGCAGGTCTCCATCAGCATCTCGAGCAGAACCGGCTGAAGACACGTCTGGTGAGAAGGGTGGTGAGGAGGGGTCAGTCGGGGACCCGAGTTGAAGCGGGGAGATTGGCCTGCTTCGAGAATACGGTGGTGGTGTGGTACAGGATAGGATTGGGGAGGAATGGTTGGAAGGAGCAGGTGAGATGGAGGGGGAAGAGGGACCAGGCGTGGCATGGTCCGTAGGTGCAACGGACGACTGCGCGGAGAGACCTTGCGAATTAATCCCATTCGGAGTGGACGAGTCCTCCACCTCTTTCAAAAGAGATTGGAGAAAGCTTGGTTCGCTTGAGCCTTCAGAATTATTGATACGCGCAGAAGCTTGCGCACTAGCAGCTCTCGATGACTCGCCATTCTGGACGGCACGTGCCGCCAAGTCTTGCGCCCGGCGTGTCCGAGGCCGTTTGAGCTTGCGTTCAGGTTCAGTGGGCTCGGGAGAGGGTGACAGAGTAGGCTCCTTGCGTTTGCGTGCCGCGCTGGGATTGTTTTCGATTTCACGCGCCCGTTCAAAAGCGTTCCAAGCCCTCATTTCCTCGAGGGACTCAGGTTCGGGCGTTGGCTCTCGGGGCACGCGGGGCCGCGATGGCCGAGGGGCCTCGATATCCAGCAGGGTAGCAGTGTCTCGGAACCGGTTGCCACCGCCCTGTCGCTCAGCAACTTCAAAGCGACGCTGCCAGGCTCGAAACTCTCGTTGGTTGGCCTCATCCCGTCGCTGTTGTTGCCTGGCACGTTCCACGGACCGGTCGTCATCGAAGGGGAAGTCCAAGTCAAGATTCAGATGATCCCAGACAGATTGCCACACACGGGCCCAGTGAAGCGAGTTCATCTGATTGTTGCTCTGCAGGTTCCGTAGCTGTGCCCGTGTGCGACAACCGCGCCGGTCTTGTGCCCGAGGTCTGTCAGCCGTCTCGGCCAAAAGCCCGCCACGACGTTGGGTCTCACACCGAGAACAGTACCAGGACCCTGAGGGGATGGTATCGAGGCCCACACAGTATGTGTGGGAGGGGGCATCGCACCCATCGCAAAGGAGGAGGAGCTCTTCGTTGTCTGCATCTCCGCAGACCGGGCACGGCTGGAAATCGGCAAAGTCGTCATCGATATATTCGATTATCATCGATGGATCGACCTCCGCCACCTGCACCCGATCTTGGACATTATAGGAGGATATCACGGGACCTGTGATGGGAGTCGAAGACCAGTCAGTCGGTGGATACTCAAAATGGCGGGGGGGGCTATCCGCCGGGTCAATGTAGACCTGGGGGGGGGCGAGACGAAGACGTACCTCCGAGTCGGTCACTGAGCTCGACGATGTTGAAGCTGCGACGGCATATGGGACAGCTGTTGGCCCGTTCGACCCAGGGCTTCAAGCAGTTATTATGCAAGATATGCCCACAAGGAAGCAGCTGGGCGATCTGACCTGAGTCCTCACTGCCATCTACGCCATTTGGCTTGCTGGAGGTGTCCGCGGACTTGCCCTCTGCCCCCAGGTCAAGTCTTGGCGCGGCCTCGGCGGCGACGGCAAGAGGATCGCTGGCGCTTTCGCCAAGGTCTCCTAAGCACACAATACAGGTGTCGGACATTAACAGAAGGGGATGTGCCAGAGCTGTCTGCAGATACGCTGAGAGAAGGCATGAAGAGCAACCGCAGAAGGGATAGAAGGCAGAGGCGTGGAAGGGGAAGGGGAGAGAGAGAGAGAGTAGGTCGAGTGATGTGGGGAGAAAGCAACCGGCCTTTTGAAGGTGGACCTGGCCTCGGGTCTAACGCAATGCAGTCTGGACCCCAACGTGACCGTCAGGCCCCCCGGCCAATCACGGGCCCCAGGGATCCGCGCGGACGCCTTAGTCACCCGTTTCCTGAGTGGGCGAGTGAACGAGCAGCTGGGCAAAGCTGGGCAGAATGCCATGCCCTTGCAGCAGCTGAGTACCTTTGCATCAGCAAGCCCCCTCTTTTGGCTCGTTTGGAGCTGGTCAACTGCCGGTGTGACAACACCTGGACGCCTGCGCCGTCTGCTAGCAGAGCCATGCGCTGGCCTGAGACTCAGAGTTAAAAGGACACGCCGCTCTTATCGCCGCCCCCTCCCCAAGCTCACGGTGCCTGGCGGGCCACAGTATTCCAGATACTCCGGAGTAGATACTAAAAGATATATTTAGCTGACGCAGCGGTATTTGACTAAATGCTAGTACGGAGTCGGAGATCGATATTGCCTCTCTTTTAGGCAATCCGACCGCGCCGGGCTACGGGAAGGATCGTAATTGAGAGCGACCAAGAATGGGAGCCAACAAAGTTACTTGGGAGTAACCTAGTAACCTAGTACCAAACCCGTACCTAGTGACTCCCCCCTACGACCGTCTACCGGGTGATGCTTGGCGGAGCCTCCCACTCCCACACTTATCCCAAACACCAACACCAACACCATTGCCCCGGCGAAACGCTCACATGCCGCGGGCCAAGTGTTCGTCAGAAGGCACAATCACGAGGGGTTCCGGATCGACAGCGAACCCCCAGGGGTAATACGACAAAAAATCCAACGGCACTCGCCGGTCGGCTAATTGGTTCGAGGAACGGATTGAAGGATCTGAAATCACCGGTGGTATTTAACTCTATTGGCGGTGAATCTTGACCAACAAGGCAGACGGTACTACCCTCATCGACTAAACGGCTCGCAGAAGACGATAGCGCTCGTAGAAAACTTCCAGATCACATTTTCTCATTTTTTAATTCAAACGTAAAGAAAAGGATATCCCATCATCACATTTAAACCTCCGCAATTTCTCTGAGACGGCGGATGGTGGAGCGGGTGGCAGCGGCAGCGGGGGTCCTGTAGCACAGATTCCACCAATCAGCAACCATAGCCATGTCACGTCGTCGGGCCTGATGCACGCAGTCCTCCATCGAGGACTGGTCCGCGAAAGCCCCTCCTCAGGATCGGGGTCGTCACTTACGAGACAGTGTAGGCACCACCGGCAACGACCTTGTTGCAACCCTTGCACTCCCAGATACCGACAGCCTTGCGCTTCACGGTGTTCTTACCGCAGAAGGTGCAGACGTAGCGGGCGTGCTGGGAGACTTCCATCTTCTTCACCTGCTTACGCAGGGAGGCACCGTATCTGTTATCACACCACCGTCAATACCGGTTCTTGCTATCGTTCCAAACGCAAGTCGAATTTTTGCTGGTCGATGGCCGGGGCGAAAACACAATCGACTTCAATCCGCTTCTGGGGGGCCGTGGTGGAAGAGCGTGGCTGCATACCTGGTACCATATTTACCCGTGATACCGACCTCTGCACAATCCGTTAGTATTTCATTTCTTTTTGAATCTCATGGATTTAAAAATCCAGTCGTCCTTGCTCGAAGGCTTAGAGGGGGGCACGTACTCTTGGTGCGCTTCGTCATCTTTGCGGCTGTTGGAGTCGAAGATGGATTCAGTGCGGTAAGACGAAATCGAGACTGAGGCTTTCTACTCGGGCGGGAGTGGTTGTGGGCGGGCTCGCTTAGGGCTGGAGCGACGGTCACGTGGGCCGCCGACTCGGATGACGCATCGGGCAGGTCGAGTGTATTGGAAACTGCACGATCCAGCTCGAAGACACAAGGGACATATCTAAACGTAATGCAGTCGCAGATGACCTCATTAATCTGTTTTCTATTCGGTGTTTCCACTCCTGAGCGCTGTGTCCCAGCCGTAGTGTGCGAATCTATTTCAATCGGGCGGCCAAAAAGAAATGTGCGCACAAACGGCGAGATTATGTAATCGACACAGCATAACTAACACGCTGGCTGCAGACTCTAACTCTGGCGGGCTCTTGCAGGGATCACGGGCATCGGGTCAGCTTATTCTTCAGCAGGGCGCAACTGCTTAAGCACTAGCCAGTCTTGTCATCATGAAGAACCAAAGGAGATCGCTTGGTATAGTCTAGTGTATACCGTGATCTGGACCAACAGAGATGTACTACATGCATCCACCGTCCCTCGATTTTAAGCATAACCACATGCCTCGGGACTGGATGGGGTTCTCCATCGGGTTAGCCCGGAGAGCGGCTCGACAACTCCGTCGTCACTCAACAACTGTTCAGTTAAGTTCACAGTGAACATCCATTCGGGTTCAAGCCACGCACCCGTATACTCCAGGCTGTCGACCAGCCAGTGGATCAATCGCCCAACATAGAAATCAATTGAATTCTTCTGTCCCTACATCAACATCCAAGCTATATATACTGCCTAAATCCTGCAAATTGACATAGTCCCCGAACCAATGGAATCCAAGCCATACGACCTGGTCGTCCTGGGGCCTACCGGCTACACAGGACGCTTTTGTGCCGAGCACATCGTCAAGAGCCTGCCCACCAGCCTGAAATGGGCTCTCGCCGGTCGTTCGCTCGAGAAAATAGAGAACATAGCCAAGGATCTGAAGACCTTGAACCCTGATCGCGCGGACCCTGGTACTTGATTCCGTGTCTAGATATCCAACGCGCACCATTGTTAACTGCTCGAAGATGTCCTGGCTGTGCAACTCATTCGCGAGGAGTTGCACCCGCTCGCGCAGAAGACCAAAGTCATCATTAACTGCGTGGGACCCTACCATCTGTACTCGACGCCTGTGGTTGAAGCTTGCGCCAGCAACGGAACCCATTATGTCGATGCGTTAGTGATATGCTGCCATTGCAATCCGTCCATAGATCCAGTACTAACCATCACAGCACGGGCGAAACCCCATGGCTCAAGGACATTGTTGAGAAGTACCACGAGACCGCCAAGTTGAATGGAGCCATCGTATGCACTCATCCAACGAACATCAAAATATCACGCTCTAACCACAAGACAGATCATTCCCAGCCTCGGAATCGAAAGCGCCCCAGCAGACATGCTCGCCTGGGCCGTGGTCAAGCGAGTGCGCGAAGACCTCTCCTGCCACACAAGGGAAGTCATCTGCGCGATCAACGAGATGAAGTGAACTCCCCCATCCCCCCATATCAAACCCCCATCCCTAACCAACCAACGAAGATCCTCCGGCGCAAGCGGAGGCACCCTCTCCACGATCCTCACCGTGTTCGACACCCTATCAATCTCCGACATCCTCAAATCCGCCAACCCCTTCGCGCTGGCCGCCTCGCCCCCACCCCAGAACGTCCCCAGCGAGCCCATCCTGGCCAAGCTCTCCGGTGTCCGCTCCGTCCGCGACATAGGCTTCCTGACCACCTCGCCATCCGGACTCGCCGACGTCAACATCGTCCACCGCAGCAGCACCTTGATGCCGGAATTCTACGGCCCGCGGTTCTACTTCCGCCAGTTCCTCCGCGCCCGGAACGTCTTCACCGGCATCCTCTTCCACTACGTCTTCCTCATCGGCGTCCTTCTCCTTCTCCTGCCCCCTGTTCGCACCCTCGTCCGGAAATACGTCTACGCGCCTGGCTCCGGCCCCCGCCTCGAGGACTCCGTCAACGACCAGGTCGAATACCGCGCCGTCGCCACCGCCGACCAGGACACCCCCAAGCCGAAGCGCGTGCTCGGGGGACTGCGCTACCAGGGAACCATGTACGCCTTTACCGGGATGTCCATGGCCGAGGCAGCGATGGTCCTCCTCGAGCACGAGGGAAAGGTCAAGAAGGTCTCGCGCGGCGGTATCGTCACCTCCGCCACCCTGGGACAGGAGTTCCTCGATCGCTGGGAGAATGTCGGGTGTCATGTCCAGACCCAGGTTGTCGACAACTAGTCCTTCCCTCAGCCACATGCAATTTATCCGACTAACTATCTGTACCACCCCCACACCACGATCTATACATAGTAGTTAGTATTTTTCCTGCATAGTGCATTTAATATCAATTTGTCCATTTTTTATATAAAATTTCAATACATCCAACCAAACCAGCGAATAAACCAACCAACCCCTCGCAAGAACCCAGTCAACCAGCCAACTAACTAACAGCGAGCCGGCGCTATCAGTTCCCAAGGTAAATTCCCAACATACAAACCACGCAGGAAAACGAAACCAAACCAAAGCCAAAAAACGTACATAGCATACGTACACCCCCTACCTCCACACCACCCATACACCCCCTCTACACCAAACCCCAAACCCCCAAACCCAAACTTAAACCCAAGACTCTAAACCCAAGACTAAAGCCTCGCCAACCTCACCGTCTTAAACACCACCTCATTCAACCACCACGCAATCATCTCATTAACCTCCTCGGGCGCCTGCCACAGCGCCCAATGCGACGTATTCACCTGCTTGAAGGTCAAATGCGGGATGGTGCGCATCATGCCCTTGCCCATGTGCGGCGGCAGGGCCGTGTCTTTGAGCGCCTGGATGAAGAGCAGCGGCGCCGTGATGCGCTGGTTCAGGATGGCCAGTTCTTCTTCGTAGTTGATTTCGCGCGTGCGGTACCAGTTTACTTCTCTCTGTCAGCTTGTCTCTTTGGGGGGAGATTGGATCTGAGAATGAGAGAAAATGAGAGAAGGGAAGGGAGGGGGGGG